>JAHWFP010208369.1:0-12626 GCA_023313725.1 Lithobius niger | reverse complement strand
AAGTGGCCCACGAGTAACCGGAAGTGACGACAAGTGAGCCTATCATCAATGGAATGGTACCAGATAGAGACAAACTGTTTTCACCATTAGATTCAGTGTCCAAAAATTAGTTGAAAGGAATTAAAAAAAAAGCCATAAGTATGAAACGGAAGTGGCCCACAAGTAACCGGAAGTGGCCGACAAGTGAGCCTATCATCTATAGAACGGTACCAGATAGACAAACGGTTTTCACCATTAGATTCAGCATCCAAAAATGAGTTGAAAGGAATAAAAAAAAAAAAAAACCCGGAAGTGTGAAGCGAAAGTGGTCCGAAAGTGGGCAAAAGTGACGGAAGTGTAGATAAGACCGGTAGCGATCAGGTAGTCGCTTGCAGCCTTTTGTTAGCTTTTGTACTGACGAGGCCCAAATCCGAAAGGAACATTTTACATTTTTTTTAAAGTTCTTAAACTGGATCTGCAAGATACCTCATGACTGACTTGAGGTGTGCCGACTTTACGAAAAAAAAAAAAACTTTTTACCGTGCCTCGACGTTTATTACTAAAAATTTGCTTCTAATTTGGTTTCTCTGAGAGATCAGCTTTCGCCGACGCAATAAACTTCAACGTATACACATTCGTGCACAAGAAATCACACATATTTCACAGCCCAGCTTCCTGGCTATATTTTATTTATATCGTACCGGCTCGCTTGATGTTCAGGAAGTGAATGAGGCAGTTTTGTACAAAAATGACGGTCTGCTGATATTAACCAATTTAAATTTTCCTTTCTTCCCGAAAAAAAAAAGAAGAAGAAGAAAAAAAGCAAGGTGTCGTTAAAAATTGACGTTTATGGTGATGCACACCTCTCATTGATAATTTAAACATCAAAGCATCAATTTTGGTGCGCATGACCGTGATGTAGATATGTAGGTATGCTCGTGGCCTGCACATACATACCTACCCACACTCAGAGAACATGCACTGACGCATGCCCAGTTCGGCACACGTCATGTAAAATACATGAGTTGGCGAACTTTGTAAGAAACAGGAAGAAGGCAGTTGGAGAAGATGTCGGAAGAGGGGGGGGGGGGTTATTGTCTGCGAGCCGAGGGGAAGGGGTCGTGCATGAGAGGGAGCGAGCAGGACTGAGGGGTTAGGGATACACGGGAAAAGTGCGTGCGTCAGCAGTGAAGGACATTGGCCCCAGACGTTGCCACCACAAGAAAACATTGCAAGTAGGAGTGGGGCAAATATCTGGCGGTGAGTGTGGCTTGCTAACAGTGAAATTATTCAAATAATCCCCATGACGTAGTTGGCAGCGTTGCCCCTCTTCCTCCCTCGATCCCCGAGCAACAGATAGAGATGGGGGATGAAAACAAGGGGGCCGGAAATACGAATCGAGAAAGACAAAGGGAAAAAAAGAACTGACGGCCGGAAGAGATGTAAAAATAAGCAAAGAAAAAAATGTATAATACCGGTCGAATTTGGAATCGCGGCGCAAAACTCTAGACGATGCTTGTTACCACACAGACCGTACGTTGTTTCCAGATGCGCTTACATGTACAACTGAGTTATCAGTTCTTTTATCAGTTCTGTACCGGGTTACTTCATTTTGGGGAGGGAAGTGGGGAGGAGCCTTACAACTTTCATTCTGTAGTGGTGTAACTAGGGTTTGCACGGAGGCGTGGGGAAACCCTATAATACTTTTGCCAACTTTTGTTTGGTGGGGCGGCGTGATCTCGCAACTAAGCGCTGTGAGTTGACGCGTATCTTTTGCTATTTTTCCGTGTTTTCTAGCTTCAATTGCACCCTTAAAGAAGTTTTTTTTTTCCCTCTTTTAAACCGTTTTCATAACCTGTGGAGCAAACAATAATATTGAAAAAAAGAAAACTTTTTGGTGAAAAACGATAACGTAAAATAAATGATACAAAAAAACCCATTAAGGCTAAAGGGATTCATCAAGTTTTTACCATAGAAAGTAGTGATAACAGAGCCAAAATGGCTGCCACCAAGTTTTCCGTCCCAACCCTGATCACTCAAGCTTAACTGACAATCACCGAGGTATCAGTTCAGATTGAGTGATCAGGGTTAGAACGGAAAACTTGGGGGCAGCCATTTTAGCTTTGATATCACTACTTTCTATGGCCAAAACTTGATGGGTCCCTTTACCCTTATCGGGTTTTTGTATATCAACAGTTTTGATTGTTTTTTGGATTTGCTTAGTTTAAGTATTGATTGTGAGCTCCTTACGACTGTAAATCCTAACTTCATTTCCATAACTCGGGAACAGACGGTGAATCACATCCTGTGGCCTTGTCCTTTTTTTTTTTGGCACTGAATCTGACTGATTCAGAGCACTTTTGTGTCTGTTAAAGCCCTATAGTATCTTTGAATCTGTAGTTGGCCACTCCCTGCACGAATTTTCCTCCTCCACCCCCCCCCCCGATCGCTCCTCCTTACTTCTTTCATTTTTGTACTGAATCCTTGCATTTTCTTGTGCTTTTTTTGACTATTTCATCGATAGCAGTCATAGTAATCGATACAGCATTGTTTCCTCCGACATACATATTTTTTTTTCCTTTTCACTCAAGCCCAATTACGTTACTGTACATATTTTTTTTCCTTTTCACTCAAGCCCGATTACGTACTATACATATGTTTTTCTTTTCACTCAAGCCAAATTACGTTACTGTACATATTTTTTCCCCTTTTCACTCAAGCCCGATTACGTTACTTCATGAAATCAAGTGCAATGCGACATGGAGAAGACATTTCTGCATAACCTACATTTCTCCATTAAGCTGTAAATTGGAACATAACTCCTATACGTCATACTAACCAACATACTAAAACTCCCCAACATTCCGAGTTGAGCTTTCGCAGCCATCTTGGAAAAACGGCGGAAAGTCACTTCCGGTTTAGGGTTTTCGTCCATTATCTCGTCTCCCGTTAACTTTACGGCAGTAATGTATAGGTCCAAAGTTGTAGAGCATACAATTTCCGACAAAAATCATATCTGGAGAAAATTTCCAGAAACCTATAGTTTTGCGAAAAATTAATGGTTCAAATGTACGCAGCCCTACTCTCATGTTAGTGTTTTTCTCTCAATACGGTTTTAAACTGTACACAGCGGCGTAAGGATCAGGTTTACGTCAATATATGCCGGGATAGGAATTGAAATAAATCAAGCTAACGAATGCCGCAGGCTGCATGCGTTTATCGGTAGCTAGCCTTCGCTCAAACAATGATAATGTCTTGATTTGAATAACTATCAGACGCCAACCATTACACTCCTTGAAAAACTAAAAATTTGAATTTATGGGCGAAGTGCTAGCGCGCTTCTAGACTAAGGCCTTTTACGGAAATGTTTGTGGTGCGGTCGTAGACGGTGCAGTTTTTGACTTTCCACTAACAGACTGTAGAATGATTCGACACATTGTTCAGGTAGCTTTTTGTCAAGAAAAGCCTCCATGTTGGCCTATCTTTAGACACAGTTTAGACACGTGTGTAAATGTCACAAATTCTTCTAGTTTCAGTTTTTTTCCCCATGTACGAGGCGGTTTTGCTACATGCACTCAAACATACGTAAATGTTGCAAAAGCTATTACGTGTAAGGAAATAGACGATTAGTTCAAGGCAAAGCTCAATCCTAATTTATTTCTTACTGTACTATACATATAGCATTACATTTTAGGCATCAGCGAGTATTTATCCTTCTGACTGACTCTGGTAGGCTCCAGGGATCTAACCTTGCAGTTCGATTCCCAACACCAACTGGTGATCCATCGTTCGGCCACCAGTATTTATACTGGTTGAGAACAATATATCTTGCCTTAGTCCGTCACGTGACTGAATAGCGGGCGTGATTCGGTTCCAACTGGTTTAACAATAGGATTCGCTCGTTACCTGGCTGTAGGCGGTTGTCCAACTCCCATGAGTGCACGGTAGTTAGCGGCGAGCAATAGCTACGTTATTGGCAAGGTGCACCACGGTGTGCTGGCTCCGTGAGTTGCGTGTTGCCGTCCATGTAAGCCGTTACACTTTTAAGGAAAAGAATTAGACTTTGCATGCGAATTTACTTATTGTCTTATTGTTTCCAGTGCATTTTTTAGAGACTCTCTTTTTTTTACTGACACTTTTTTTCTTCCTCTCGTCTTCATTCTCAATTCAATGATTAGTGGGATTAAGTTCAACCAGTTTTTTTGTCGTACAATTACACAACAATTCTATTATTACGGTGCAAGTGAATTCAGTTTCACGACCCGAGTTTCGTCGGAATAAACTGCGTTTTCTAGATTTTGAGCAGACCGTCGTATGGGCACCCCATTTCAAGACTTCGTGCAGAGACTGTTCGACCAGGAACCGATGGCGCTTCAAACTATTTCCTACTTTCCGGTACAATAATAAATACATAAATATTAAATCAATTAACGAATAAAAAATAAATAAAAAATTTCTTTTAGTCAAACCGAAATACATGATTGACAGGTGCACACGGTTGTACTAACAGTTGTAACAAAAACTGATTAGCATTAGTAAGGTGAAAAAGAACATGAAAGAGTGGTTGGTTACTGAAAATGTTTCAATTGTATGAATGAATTTTGTATTTGTTATTTGTTATTTTTTAAACGTATATTTGAAATACCTGTGCTGGCGTAAGCTGTTCGGCATTATACTTGTTTAATAATTTAGTTTTATCTCTCTAACTGTTAATTGTCTGTTGCAACCATGTTAAATTATTGACACACACAAGCTAATTTCAAGCTTTGTGTCACACTGTATTGTTAATTTATGATAATAAAATTTTGCTTTTATTAAAAAAAAAATAAGTAGCAGTGTTTTATTTCTTTCAATTTTCTTAAAGATTTCCCTCCATCTTCAAAATGTCAAACGCAAAACGCTTTCAGACACAAAACTACCAACCGAAAACCGACAGCTTTATGGAGGAACCAAAGGTCACATTACGAACGACAACGTGAGTGTTCGGAATGTAAGCTTAAACTTAAGTAGTTGCCGCAACCTTTGACAACCTAATACCATTTTCTGTACGGGTGTGAAGGACAGCCCTTTATCTCTTGCTTTACTTGTTTTTCACTTCCCTGAAGTGCTCAGTGACACGTCACTTCAAATGTGGTCACATGCCATTAAGAGAACGAGAAAACAAGAACAACAAAGAGTGTGCTTTGTGCGTCTGTCTGCGATGTCTGTCCGGCTGTCTTTTATTTTTTATGCTGTTCCAAGAAAAACAATGATAACCTCCTTACACTTCTTTTTGTAAGTACCGTATTCGTAATGATAGTTGTGTTAGCCGTGGGATTCGAACCAGCAATGGCTTGGAGACGAGAACGCTAACCAATGGGCTGTGTTTGCTCCTTTACTCGTGGTCCCTGGGGACCTCTCACAAAGCTCGCAATGCGCCTGGGAACCTACTTTTTGCTCATCTCGTAGATGTCCTCTGTACGGGACGTGTAAGCTATATGTAGGAGATTATAGTAGTCATATCACCCCATTCATGTAAACAGATCACAATCCGATTTTTCCAATGGACTAAGCCATTTTAAACTTTTTTTCTAAGTTTATCAAGCTGCAAGGGAGGCTTAGATAACAGTACATCCTGGGAAGATTACACGAGTTCGGTCGGTAGCTGCCGTCTTTCCCTGCCTCGCCCACGCAACTCAATATTTTGATTTGATTTGATTTATTAAGGAGCATTAACCTAAGGAAATTATCGGCCCCGAGGAAGAGGAACTCAGCATTTTTCATTTGTATGACAATACGGTGGAAAGAAGAATGTACAACAATGAATGAACGACATTGATAAAACACTGGTGGGCATTCTACAAAACCACAAAGTGTTGCCGGTAACTGAAAATACTGGAAGGGATGAATGCCATCCACTAACGCCAGTCCCACTAGTGAGTCTTAAAAAGAAAACAAAAAAACAAAAAAACATATATAATACAAATAAATAAAAAACACTTCACAAAGGAAGTTAGATAGACAATTTTTCAGTTTTCGCTTGAACAATTTTAGACTGCATGGTCGAGTTCACCACCCCAGATGGAAGACTCTTCCACGGATTCACCACACGGTCTGAAAAGGAGTATTCGTACAGTCTCTTCTAAACACGGTGACATTAAAGTTTAAACGGGTGGCCTCGAGTGTAGGTATTAACGCGGATTTCAAAGTAAAACTGTGGATCAATATCCACAGACCCCCCCCCCCTCAATACAGCAAAGGTAAGACAGAGGTAAGGATGTAATTCTAATGCTTCAAGACCAAGGTATTAAAAGCTGCCTAATTCAGTTTTTTTGCAGCCACGCAGGTATTTTGTAAAGGTTCTCTGAAATGATTCAACATGTTTTATGTCTTTCACGAAGTGTGGAGACCAGACCGGACTGGCGTACTCCAAAATAGGTCGGACGTAGATAGCAAAAGCTATGACCAAAGTGGTCACATCACAGGACACGAAGCAACGTCTAATAAGGTGTTGTCCGATATCCTGCGATATCTGCCTACCAACCTATCCCAAGATTTGGTCAACTGCAACAGTTTACGAGCGAGTAGCCTTCGGGGCCTGAGAAGCTAAAATCGGTCTACCGCGTAAACGGAAATATTTCCTGACGCTCTTTCTTTCAGTTTCCTTAAAGATTTTCCTCTATCTTCAAAATGTCAAACGCAAAACGCTTTCAGACACAAAACTACCAACCGAAAACCGACAGCTTTACGGAGGAACCAAAGGTCACATTACGAACGACAACGTGAGTGTTCGGAATGGAAGCTCAAACTTAAGTAGTTGCCGCAACCTTTGACAACCTAATACCATTTTCTGTACGGGTGTGAGGGACATCCCTTTATCTCTTGCTTTACTTGTTTTTCACTTCCCTGAAGTGCTCAGTGACACGTCACTTCAAATGTGGTCACATGCCATTAAGAGAACGAGAAAACAAGAACAACAAAGAGTGTGCTTTGTGCGTCTGTCTGCGATGTCTCTCCGGCTGTCTTTGGCTACAAGTGTATACCAAGTCTTCCTTCACAAATGCTGGTGGTTGTCTCGTCTAGACATTCCATTACACGCTAAAACGTTATCGATCTTACAGGCGCCAACGAAAAAAAGGGGTAAAGTGGAATTCGGCGAACGAAATGACACGAGTAGACAGAGCACTTTTCCGTTTAAAGTCCTTTTCCTAGTTTTGAACAGGAATGTCCAAACAAAGGTCATACATTTCGTTCAATACCCAAGACAACACAAAAGTCCTTTTTTTTTGTTTCCTGGTTTACAAGACTTTATTTGATGACCTTGTCGCTATCTAGGGATACACCGAATACAAAATTTGCCGGAGACCGAATATAGAACCGAATACTTAACTTGCCGAATGCCGAATATAAAACTGAATAGTTAAACTGCCGAAGACCGAATTGTTCGGTCCCATGCTGAATAATGGCCGAATGACGAATTATTCGGCCGAATACTTAACCGAATGCTCTGCCGAATACCTGTAAAACAAACATACTTCCATATTTGTCCATCTTTTATGAGTGTCAGAAGACAACTCCTCACAAACAAAAAAAAACTAAATGCTTATCTAAACGTTCTTACATTAACACAATTGCATAAATACATACTAAAAAAACTATTCGCCCGAATACCAATAAATCTTAACACTATTCGGCCCAATACCGAATATCAATATTCGGTCAAAATCAGTATTCGGCCGAATACCGAATATCGTTATTTGGCCAAAATCAATATTCGGCCGAATACCAAGTACTTGAATTTTTGGCCGAATAGGCCGAAAACCGACTAATTAATGAATATTCGGTACATCCCTATCCCTATCTGTTTTAGCTGAAACAAACACAGATGCAAACCTATTTCCGCTGACTTTTGTACATAAAAGGACATAGCTTCTCAAAATATTTGAGCATCCTGAGCGAAATAGGCATTGCAACATTTACGTAGGTTAGAGTAAAAGTAACAAAACCGTTACTCACGAGGGAAAAATAGAAAAATGAACGCATTGGCAACACTTACACGCGTCTGAGGTAATGTTGCAAAACAGAGCCATACAGGAAAGCCAACGGGGAGGAATGTACCTTTAAATGTCAGACTGCCTGAGCGAGAATTTAACCCTCGACCCTTGACAGGGTTCCCACCTACCTGGAGAACCTGGAAAACTCAGAGAATTTAAACTACGTTTCAAACTCAGGGAAAATTCGAGAAAAACCTGGAAAAACTCAGGGCATTAAATGCATTAAAAATATTCTGTTAAGACATTATGGTAAAGTAAAATGTATCCTTGTATCCTTTAAATTGGGCTATATTCTTTTGCACTCAGTGAGCCGTCAAAACAAGTAAAAAATGGTAAAACATTCGGAAAAATTTCCTTCCTGAAAGTTTGGTAAATAACCTGGAAATTAACGTCAATTACTATGGAAAACTCGGAGAAAAAAACAAAACCACAATTTTAGGCCTAAGTGAATTAAAGTTATTCTGTCAAGGCGTTGTGGTAAAATTAAATGTTTCCTTGTTATTTCTGTGTTAACACCTGAAAGTAGATTAAATTGGGCTATACTCTGGGCAGGTTTCTGTTTAAAACATCAGCTGTATAGCTTACTTGTACAAGACGGTGTGCAATGAAATGTTTTTTAAAAGCCGAAAAGGAATAAGTAACAATTTGTCCACTGGCGGACAGGCGAGTGCGTAAAAATATCACACGCATGGGTTAAACGGGTCAAAAATTTGATTGAGGTTGGATGGAGTGTCGTTCAGACGGTTCACAGTTGCAAACGGAAATCTAAAAAAAAAGACTTATTCAGAAACGGAAAGTCTTTCTCGGCCGGTCCAACTTTCACAAACAGTCCCCGGGTTTACAAACGCGGGGCTTATTACTGCCTTAACCTTTCTTAAGTCCTTGACCTTCACCCAGAACTCGGTTCAAGTGCATGCGACTTCATCCTTTATAACGCAATTACAGCACCGCATGCGCTTTAATAGTGTCCCAACATCCGACCCTAAATGCTGGTCTTTTCTTTCCGTTAGTGTCTTGCAGATTGTCCGGACTCAATTTTTTTTTCTTTTCTTAGTTTTAATTTCATTTCTTTTATTTATTTTTTTTAAATCTGGAAACATGGTTACATTCATTAAGTGCATGCAAACTCATCCAAGTTGTTGGCTCCTATGACCATCCCGCATGTCCAACCACGGAAATAAAATTTAATTACATTTTTAGCAGGACGTTGGGTCGCCGCGCAGCTGTTGCCAACTCAAATTGCCTTCTTCTCCTGAAGGCAACACCGGGATGGAGAAAAAGACCAAATGAACAACAACCTAACACAGCTAAAGAGAAAGGTTTGAGACAGAAACAAATTCGTCCTACTATGTGGGTCCAATCAGTGTATACGGGCTAAAAAAGGAGAAAAATTTCGAAATTAAATCCAACTATTTCGTCTGATCCAGACAACAAATTTGAAGTTGTTGCACACACGTAACAACTCGCATGAAGACTTACGTATCACAGCGTTACTTGTGCGAGTTCTCGCTGTATACTGTAAGGGCGCGTTTATGCACCGACTCGCCTTTGCATTCTCGCAGCTAGAACTCAATCGCGATGGCAAAGGTGACATTGCCATGGTAACAACGCTAAATGGATTAGCTAAATCCGACATCGTTTGAGTAAATACTTGAAGTCTTATAATCCGTGCCAATAATATAAAGAATTCCTCATGACGAAACAATTTTCCCAAACGCTTCACGAACTCACGTTATTAGCTGTTTCCGTTGCGAGGCGGCAGACATACAACCGCCGCCATGTTGAATTTGAGTTGATTTCTAGCTTCTAGCTGCGAGAATGCAAAAGCGAGTGGTTGCGTAAACGTGCCCTAAAGACGCGTTTATGCAGTGACTCGCCACCGCCGTCTCGCAGCTAGAAGCTGGAAATCATAGCTAATTCCAACATGGCGACGGTTTTAGCTCTGCCGGCTCGTAACTAAAACACTCCATGTGTCATTTCTGAAGCGACTGGCAAAACCGTTTCGTCGCAGCGAATTCTTTATCTCATTGTCACGGATTATAAGACTGCAAGCATTTACTCAATTGATGTCGGATTTAGCTCATCCAGGTAGCGTGTTACCATGGCAACGACACATTTCCCATCGTGATTAAATTCTAGCTGCGAGAATGCAAAGGCGAGTCGTCGCGCAAACGCACCCTAAGGGCGCATTCACAGAACGGCTCGCTTTTGCGTTCTCGCAACTAGAAGCTAGAAATTATCTGAACTTCCAACATGGCAGTTGTTTTAGCTATGCCACAGCTCGCAACGAAACGCGTCAACAATTGAGTTTAGAGCGTTTGGGAAAATTTGTTTCGTCAGGAGGAATTCTTTATCTTATTGTCACGAATTATAAGACTGCAAGCATTTGCTCAAACGATGTCGGATATGGTTAACCCAGGAAGCGTTGTTACCATGGAAACAACAACTCCTTTGCCATCGCGATTAAATTTCAGCTGTGAGAATGCAAAGGCGAGTCGTTGAGTAAACGCGAGACATTTTCGCTCGCCGAACGCTATTTGCTATAGTCAACCGTTTATTTTATACTGGACTAGTTTCCAGTGTCTACTAAATGAATGCGGCAATACATAACAAATTTTATAAATACCAATACGAATAAAGAATAAAGTGCAACAGTAGTTTTGAACATAGCTACAAGATTGTTGTCGCTTCACGTTAGTTCCAAAATATGCTATTCCCCCACTAAAGGCGCGTTTACGCAACGCCTTCTCGCTCGCGGAAAACTATTTGCTAGTCAACCGTTATTTATTTACGATTAATTTCCCGTTTGTATTAAATAATAGACAACAAATAAGATGTATTATAAATAACAACATGGACAAAGAACAAAGTGCAACCGTCATTTTAAACATTGCTACAACATTGTTGCCATTTCACGCTATTTCCAAAATTTGCTATTCTCGCTGAGAAAACAGCTTCTACCAGTGATCAATCGACGGCAGAATAAATAGCTACTCGCAGTGAGAATTCAAAATCCAACATGGCGTCCATTTCGGGGTTAACAGATCGAAGACAAAGCATCGAATACCGACATTCAGAAATCTGTCCGCCGTCTTCTACTGCAATAAAAATTGTTTTCTAGTCGTCATAAATCGACGCTGTCATGTTGCACGCTTCGTACGTTGTGTCGCGAGGCACGAGGAGAAAATTAACGTCCGCGTTGTTGCTACGGTTACTACGTATAGACAACTCAAAAGCCATTTTCTCCGGCAAAGGCGAGAAACAACCAGCAGATTTAGTATTGACCAAGTAAAAGCTAGTAAGCGAGAAAATTGTCCTTGCCGTAAGAAGAACTTCTAGCAGTTGATCAGACGACGGTAGAACAAATAGCTGCTCTCAGCGAGAATTCAAAATCCAACATGGCGTCCATTGTGCAGTTACCGAATCGAAAACAAACCACAGAATGCTGGCCATTCAGAAATCAATTCGCCACATTGTACTGCGTTAAAAATAGTTTTCTTGTTGTCATAAATCGATGCTGTCGTGTTGCACGCACCGCACTTCGTGTTGCGCGGCACGACGAGAAGAGCCACAACCGCATTGTTGCCAAGATTACTACGTATAAACAACTTAAAAACCACACGCTCCGGCAAAGGCGAGAAGCAGCCGGCAAATTTAGTATTGGCCAAGTAAAAGCTAGTGAGCGAGAAAATTGCCGTGCTGTAAACCCTCCCTTAGGGCGCGTTTATGCAACGACTCGGCTTTGCATTCTCCCAGCTGAAATTTAATCGCGATGGCAAAGGTGTCGTTCGTTGCCATAGCAACAACGCTTCCTGGATTAGCTAAATCTGACATCGTTTGAACAATTGTTTGTAGTCTTATTGTGTGCGCAGCGCATCTTGAGTCCTGCAGTTATTTTATGAGCGGCTAAGTCTTCCTGGAGGGAGCGGCTCTAATCAACGGCCGCCATTGTTTTTGTAACCATCTTGAATATCAACAAGGCACTCTGCTACCAAAAATACACAATCTATTATCTCTGTTCGTTCTGGGGCAAACTCAAGATAGGCCGCGGACACTATATAATCTATGACAAAAAGATAAAGAATTCCTCCGACGAAACAATTTTCATAATCGCTTATCAACTCAATTATTAACTCCTTTCGTTGCGATCTGGCAGAGCTAAGACCGCCGCCATGTTGCAATTTCAGATAATTTCTAGCGTCTAGCTGCGAGAAAGCAAAGGCGAGTCGTTGCGTAAACCCGCCCTCAGAATTTCATCGCGATGGCAAAGGTATCATTGCAATGGTAACAACACTACATGGATTAGCTAAATTCGACAGTGATTAAGTAAATGCTTGCAGTCTTATACTCCGCGGCAATGAGTTAAAAAATTCAGCCTGAGGAAACAATTTTTCAGTCGTTTCTGAACTAGAATTAGGGCGCGTTTACGCAACGAGACCTTCTCGCTCGCCGAACGCTATTTGCTAGGCAACTGTTATTTATTTACGATTAATTAGTTTCTGTTAAATGAATGCGGTAATAGGTAACAAATTGAATGTTTTATAAATAACAACACGGATAAAGAACAAAGTGCAACAGTCATTTTTAACATAGGTACAACATTGTTGCCATTTC
>JAHWFP010208368.1:0-16561 GCA_023313725.1 Lithobius niger | reverse complement strand
AGATATACAGACAGAGATACAGAGAGACAGACACAGAGATATACAGAGAGACAGACAAAGAGAGACAGAGAGACAGACACAGACAGAGATAACAGAGAGAGAGACAGAGAGAGACAGAGAGAGACAGAATGACGGAGAGATAGAGACACGAGAGAGACAGAGAACAACAGATTGAGAGGCAGAGACCGCGGCTCCAACTCAAGGATGGTAAACTCTTTTGATCAGCTTCACAATGCGCCTGACTAAAATACAAAACACGATTTAAATGTGCCTTGAATGAATGCAAAGCGGTAGCTACAACCACAGCTTCTAGAAAAAAAGAGTTCCGAAAGGGTTCAACGCTGGGTAAAACAGTGAAAAACAACACGGCTGTACTAACAAGAACGTGTTAGGATAGGCCAAACCATTGTTTTTTTTAATGGAGTCTGATGTGGGCGAACTGATTTTTACGTTGCTCTTCGAGGGCTTGACCTATTTTAACCAACAGTCACGAAAAATAAAGACCTGTTAATGGGAGAAGATGGTAAGTTTTAACTTACTGTATAGGCTAGTGTTTCATACGACGATACTTCAAAAGTGTCATATCTGAGTATTACGATACTTGATGATCGAGACCCAACAGACCCTTGTTGAGGAAGGTACTTTCCGTGTTAATTAAAACTAAAAGATGGCAGAGTCATTTGCTAAGATTTAAGAGGAATCTTCAAGGATCAACATGTCAACATTTAAGCTACCGAAGAGAGTGAGAAGGTTCTTGAACCAGGGGTCCTAGTCTCGAGTTGCGCTTTTCAAATCACATGCGGTTTGGCCAAAAAGAGCGCCAAAATCATGGCTCTTCCATTCTATCGCACGTGAGTTTTGATAAAACCGCATGCGATTTGAAAGCGATCAAGTCGAGACTAGGTCCCCAGGACCACTCAGTTCACTCAGTGGTCACCTATGGTTACAGCTTCTATATTTGTTCCGGGTCGGGCTTCTTGATCCTTCCAGGGTCCATCCAGATTAGGGACGTCGCTGTTCGTGTGTGGGGCAGCCTGCGAATGCCTTCTGTCATACACCACTGATCTTCATGATCGGGACTGGACAGTACTGACAACCTTAGTCATGCAAACCTCAGGAAATGTCTACAACGTGTTGTCAACATTTTACTCAAAAAAATTAGTTACTGCTTGTTATTCCAACGTTCTGTAAATTTTTAGATATATAAGCAACGTTGGCAAGACTTTATATAATAATAAAAAAGGTTTTACCCGCTAATGGGTAAGGTAACGGTAGGGTAAACCACTTACACCGCCCCCATGAACCAAGCATTAATACGCTCGTCGTAGGAATTTGGAGAGGTCGACCCCACACACTGTTAAGTTTGAAGGCGTCAACCGTCGTCGCATATACGACCGCAGGCTGAAGTGAATTCCAGCAATCCCAATCCTGTTGGAGAAAAAAAAACTTTCTACAGTCTGTCTTAAAGGTTTGTTTTTGAATTTTAAGATTATGTCCGCTAGTTCAGTTAATAAGGTTGACAGACAATATATCTTTGGTATTAAGATTGACAGACATATATCTTTGGTCTGAAGACACACAGGATTCCTGTGTGAAACTGCCACCGTTTAATAATTTTTTGTTAATTCTATGTCAACAAAGCAACAAATTTGCTATAAAAGTTGCTATATAAATTTGCTATATAAATTTGCTATATTTGCAATCTTTTTAAAATCTTTTTGTGGCCGAGGCAAGATTGGATAACAGAACGCTGGATGCAAGTTCGAGAATCACAAACGAGTAATTAACACACAATGAGACATTTAAGAAAATAAAACAAGGACTTTATTTTTACGTTTGTGTTTCAATATAAATTGTCCACTACGAGTTTCTGTTAGGGGAATTTGCAGGAGTGATCCAGAACTCATGGGATTTTCAGCCATTCCCGCGAGTTTTCTAGGACTAGAATTTCATTTTATTTTCCAAGACCTTTCTACGTTTACAGGGACTCGTATGAACACTGAATTATATATCCCTAGTAAACTATTACTGTACAAAATCCATTCGTACAGTTTGATTCTAGGGTCGTCGTTTACAGCCAAGCAAAATTTCTTACATTTACACAAGCTAAAGTGGGAAAGGCAGGGGGGATCCAAACACCATAAATTACATACTTTTTTTTTTTTACATTTTGCACATTGCACATGATTCCTTTCCAGTTTTTCACAAATTAAGAGCTTACATATAAATGTCAAGCAATTCATTTCATTTCCCCACAGAGAGGGTGTTCATTCTAAGTGATGTGTTCGAATTTACAGCTCAAGCTGACAATCAGCAATATAGCGCATTATATAGCAAAAAAAGGAATTCCCTACTCAATGAAGCTGCAGCACTCAACAAAAAAAAACTGCATTTTTTACGTTCAACTTCATTAAGCCTACGCACCAAAAACGGGGGGGGGGGGGGGGTGGAAGAAAAAACATCAGAGAGGCAAAGAAAACTTTTTTAATCCTTCGAACGCAAGTCGGTAATAGTTCCCCCTCGAAGAATCTACATTCACTCCTTAGCGGCAAAAAAACGCCGACCGTTCGAATTCCGTAATTGGTCGTCGGCGGGGAAAGCAAGCGGCGCAAAAAGAAACGATACGGAACGAAGCGCCGTGACGAGTGCGCATGCGCCCAGGCGGAAGAATACCATCATCTCCCAGAAGACGAAGAAGACTAAGACAGCGTTTGTTGCCTTTGCCGCCGCTTCACACACACACACACACACAGACACACCCAGACATACACGTAAAGCAAAAGCAACCGACGCACTTTCGAAACCCTGTTTTTCTTTCCAGTTATTTCTACAATGGAACCCAATTTCTTATAAAGAATTCTTTAAAATATCCCTCCTTATAGCTAGATTCACAATAAAAGCCGCGCGTTCGTTTTGGCTCATTTGTCATCTTGAAATAGGCGTGGAAACCGAGTCGCCGCTTCGCACTTTTTTTTTTTTCCTTTTTCATTTCTTTATTCGTTCTTTTCTTGTTCTTCTCAACCGCCAACTTTTACCTCTAAGGCGGTCTACAGTCAACAAAAAAGACAAGCTCGTAGCGGCATCTGGCGGGAGATAAAAGAATACTCGAAAACGTGCTGTACGTGCTTAGAGTTTGTTAGTCAAACTGTCATAAATGTATAATCGCTGGATTGGGTTTTAAATATGGCGGCCATTTTTCACTTTTGTGCAGAAACGCGAATGAAAAGTGCGGGGATTCTTCTTCTTTGCTGCCATTTTTAAGTTCTGCCGAAAAAAAAATTGTAAATCAGCATGTGTTTCTTCAAGAATGGCTGATGTTGTAAAAATAAGACGTTTATCACTGCAAATAAACAGTCAACGAATGATGCGTATAGAGCAGTGATATTTGCCGCCATATTGGCACCAGTATGGGTTATGGAGGGCATAACTACAAGGTGCACTATACAAAAATGGAGGGAAAAACAACGGAAGAGCGGATTTCTTAGGCTTAAAATAACGTTGTTTTCTCCAACAACAAAAATCGCGCGTTTTAGGTCTAAGAAATCACTCTTCACAGCATCGGCTTCAGTATGACGCCCTTCTGTTTCTCTCCGCAGTGCCCCTTGCAGCAAACCCATTAAAGCTCCAGCATAGAGTTATACACAATAATACTAAGTTGTGTCACTGCCCTCTAGAGAAAAGGGCAATGTCGCCCCCCCCCCCCCGTACTGTGCACGCCACTGTGAAAATATAACGCAGTTTGCGTCAATGCGTAATTTGTATAATTTTGTTTTTCCCTGAAACTGAATGTGTTGGTCAAAGTCTTACTTTTCCTAAACACAAACCTAAAGACTGATCGTGGTTTAAATCCATTCTGAAGTCCCGCAACAATGAGCCATTATTGTTTATTATTGTGTTAAATTTAGATTACGGTTAAGTATTTTTCTGTAATTTAGGTTCTGTACCAGAGCAGGTGGTCTCGGACCAAGGCACCTGAGAATAAATTGAAATTGAAATTGAAATTGAAATTGACTGCCCCAAAACGGCATTCATCCTTGGCGGACCATCAGGAACTTTTGTGTGTTTTAAAAACGCCCAACGTTTATTTCTGTATTCGTAAAACAGTAGCAAACTTAATGTGAATAACACTTCAAGTGAGTAAGATGGGTATTAAACCGCGTTAACTCCTTTCAATCAAAATCAATAAATACGCTCACTTTTCACATAAACTGAGATGGCTATTGTGTTTAATGTCGTCTGAGCGGCGTTCAGTTATGCTTTTAACATTAAACAGGGTTCCCACCAATTTGGAAAACCTGGAACACTCAGGGGAATTTAAACTACATATTTTGAAACTCAAGATAAACTCGGGGAAATCTCCGATATTTCACACAAAAAATACCTGGAAAACAAGGGGGAAAAACAAAGCCGCACTTTTAGGCCTATAAGCGTATTCCTAGTCCTAAGTGTGTATTAAACATATTTTGGTAAGATAATGTGGTAAAATAAAATGTATCTTTATACTCCGGTGTTGACACCTAACAGTTCATCAAGTCGGACTACTCTTTTGAACTGAATGAGCTGTAAAAAAACAAGTAAAACGTGTGGAAAAATTTCCTTCCTAAAATATCGGTCAAACTGGAAATTGGCCTCAACTACTCTTGAAAACCTGTAAAACTCAGGGAAACTATTTCAGTATTTTAGTGGAAACCCTGTTAAAACTGCAGCCTCGAACTCGTAGTAGAGAAGCTTGGTGCAGCTAACTCATTCCCAGTGCGAAGACATTTCCTGTATATCGGACCAAAATAGATGACATCACCGTGACTCACCCCCAACACTAACCTTCATCAATGGAATGTCGGTCGACCCGTAAGTCGGGCGAACATTTCTACCATCAAATAATAAATCCATAAGTTTCCACTGAACCATTCTTGTTCGATCCGATGGATTTAATGCCCTTGTCATGTTAGGACTCGACCCATAATCCCCGTAATCCCCATATCCCCCATAGTTTGATTAGGATTCCCAATTCGGTAGGGTGGCTGATGTTTCCATTGTCGTCTACACAAATTACTACATCGGCTCATTCAAGTCATTTCTAGTAAACAAGCACATAAAAACGAATAGTAGGTTTAAACCAGTTCGATTTGGTGTAACTTGGTGGCTAAACTACGAGCAAAGATAGCCAAACTGTGACCAGAGAGGATACGCACAACTGGTAAATGAGATGAATTTTCTGTATGAAACCTATGACTCCATTTGGACACCATACTGTGTGCTGGCAGTAATGTAGAGCCATGCCAAAGTAAACAGTACTATACTTAAGGTTTAAACACGTAAGACATCAAGTTATATGAAGGCTAAGAATCTGCTGCCTGCTATGTAGTTTTAGCGCAACACTTTCACAGGCAGACGTACCACTTTCCAGCTTAGTTTCACTAGGGACCGCAGGGGTATAATTTAGAATGGAAGAATATTTACCAGATTCTTCCCATTCTAGATTCCTCCCCGAATTCTTCCCAAAATAGTGCTGAAAACAGCAGGAAATTGAGCAAATTTCCTCCCAGTTTTTTTCCCCCCTACAACAATTATTCCCGAGTCAAAAACTCGGGCGTGTCAAAGAATGTTTACAAACCCTGACAGATTGCTCGAGGCCAGTTTGCTTAATGCAATCAAACTGTTTTCTGCGGTGGGATTAAGATAAATCAGAGTAGGCAATACAAAGACCAGGATCCTTTAAATCATATTTGGTTGCTTAGATTACTTAAGTCTGACAGATAAAAGCTTGTGTGAACGGGTAAATAGACTTACCATAACATAACTTTGCTAGACACGCCAGCTTCAGTCAAGTGGGTAAAACCCATGTGTGATCTTGACTACAATAAAAATAGGCCAGGCCACATAATTTTCACATAAAGTTATTCGCAGTTTATATTTCAACATCTGCAGGTGTGATGCCTTCCTCAGAACAATCCTCTCTTTTGCAACATGGCTGCTTGCACGTGTTCCTGGGTCTCTGCACAGCAATGGGTCTAATGTAAACATTGTTCGATGTAGAGGATCTTCTCTAC
Organism: Lithobius niger; assembly: GCA_023313725.1. Lineage (NCBI taxonomy): Eukaryota > Metazoa > Arthropoda > Chilopoda > Lithobiomorpha > Lithobiidae > Lithobius > Lithobius niger. The sequence goes on along the minus strand of JAHWFP010208368.1, from coordinate 10,511 downwards.
TTCTGAGGATGGAACTGAACATGCAGATGCCGAAATATAAACTGTGAGTACTTTTAATTTTTCTATACGAACTGTTGTAATGCAAGTACTAGATGCGATAGTTACTGGCTTACTGCCTTTAAGTACGTTGGGTAGAGTAGGAATATAGCACTAACTGAACCAAGTCATAAACTTAGTCCGAACTCTTATTTGGCTAGAGGCAGAATAGGAAGAGGTGAAATGATCTTTGCGCCTTGACTTACTTTGCTGCTATATCAAAACAGCTTAAGGCTAGAGAATAATCAACGCGCGCGAGTCAGCAAGCCCATTGGTGCGATTCGTTTGGAAAGAGTAATATTGTTTTGGGCTTGTGTTGACTACCAAGTATAAACGAAGCAAGTGTGGCAGAAATTAGCTTTAGGGTTTTAGTCTTTCGTCTTGCTTCAGTGAACAAAGGAACGCGAGAATCCCTTGTAGTGGAAAATAGGCTTAATTGGCAACACGAAACAGATTGTGCAAGCATTAAGGACCAAGAAAAATTATCCAAAGTGGTAGAAAATCCGTGACTTTGGGCTTTGAGCTTCTCTCCTTGACTCACTGAAGGATGGAAAGGTAGTGATTGGAAGACAACACAACAGCAAACTTCTGGGAATGAGTATTTTGCGAATTCCCAGAAGGAGAGGAAGGCAAGTGATGCGCATACAACAACAAATTTCTGGGAATATTTGCGAATTCACTGAAGGAAAGGAAGGCAGTGACGTGCAAATAACACCAACTTTCTGGGAATCGACAGTTTGCGAATTCACTAAAGGAAGGAAAGGGAGGGGATTGAGGCTTAATGGCGCGTCGACAACTTGGCCATTAGTGCCAACCTGAGTCACAGTGCAGTGGCTTGCCGGGTTGCCACTGCACCAGACATTACAGAGATATTATTCAAACCCCTAATCTAAACCTTGTCATACATCTGTACCTCTTGCAAAAAGGAAGGAAAGGTACTGACGAGTAGGCAACAGTAGCAAACTTCGGGTAATGAATCGTTTGCGAAGTTTGGGTTTGGGACATAGTGGTTGGGTTAGGAACAGTTTAGGGTTAAGCAACCCAAAGAGGGCTGAAGTGGGGAACAGTGGAGGGGAGGTGCTCATGAGCCGAGGCCAATTTATTGACTAGAGGACAATATTGACTTAAGGTCGTCCAGAGAAGATGGTCCACAAAAAGTTCTGGGCAGTTTGTTAATCGGAGAATGCTCTGTACTCAGACCTTGGCGTGACGTCATATTACCCATTTCCGCCAAATTAGCCCGAACAGCCAATCAGACAGGTCTATTCCGAGTATTTTTGCTGTTAACTTCACCGAATGCACAAGAACACCACTGACGTCACGTATTTCTGTTATCTGTGGATCCAGTAAGCCGCAGTTCTTGATCCGATGAACCGATGCAACTCTAGATTAATAAATTTCTGAATTATCTTTACGAAACGTAAGCCGAACCACTACGAACGTAAAAATTGTATTAAGCTAACGAAATCCAATCGACAATATGACTGAAAATGAGCAATGTTTTTTTTTTTTGTATCAGGTCAACAGACTGGCATCGCTGGCTCAAAATAGTAACATAAAATTATGCCTGTCATATGCACGACCGGGGAGATAGTCGGCTAGTAGCTGCAGCAAATACAAGCGTGAACCGCTGTCTCAACATGTACGCCATCATCGTTCGATGCCTCTAGTCAGTCTAAACAAGTCAGTCATTTATTAGCAATGTGTTATGCACAAAAAAACAGCTTCTAATTTTTAAGTTTATAACGAAACAATCTGAATTTTGAGCACTTTACCGCCCGGTGTTTTAGCCCAAGTCGTGCTTTGAAATTAGTAATGTTTAGTGGCGTAAATGAATATTTTCTCTGGGAAAGGGGCACATTTTGCGCCCCTTTTAGAAACCGTGTGACCACTTCAATAGTACAGTACGATTATTTTTCTTGCTTTACGTAATGTATGCTTTCAACTTAGTACCCATACGATCCGTAAGTAAAATGTAAATGTGTCACTATGACTGCATGAGCGAAAGGGCTTTGGCTTTTACTCTGAAAGGTCGATGGTTCAATTCCGCCCCCCCCCCCCCCGGTTAGGAAGTGTGACATTTCATATCTTTATTCGAATTTCATTATTGTAGTGATATAGTGAGGCCTACTCCACCATGGTACAGAGCAGTTTTGGGTTTGGTTGATATAGCTGCAGCTGTTTTGGTTGGAAACAGCAGGCATTAAGGTCTGTTGCACCCGTAAGCCGCCCGCGCACTAAGCGACTTGGCCTCGCGCCAGGTCGCTGCAGCCAATGAGAATGCTTACCGTTTATGTAAAACCACGCACTAATCATTTTCATTGGCTGCAGAAAACCTGGCCGCGCGGCCAAGTCGCTCAGTGCGCAGGCGGCCTTAGGCGTCACGTACCATATTTCACAAGATGTGTCCTCTTTAACATTTTACAGTACCAAATTGCTCGGGAAAATCAAGTACAAAAGTCAATTAAATTAAAACGGCTCCACCGATTTTAAAACTAAGCTGTTAAAAAGAGTTCCGAAAAGGAAAAAAAAAATAGACATTAATTGGTACCATTCTCCAGTCAAATAATAAATTTGAAGGAAAAAATGTGACCTTAATGAAGTTTGGCGGCTCCTCAGTAAAAGGAGACGCGTGTGTACCGCATTGTACAAAGTTGATCATTTCCGCTGACTTAGCCTATCACGTTTCTCATTATAAACGCCTCCTTTCTTACTTCTAAATTTTTTTTGACTTTTTTCTTTAAGTTTTCCTAAATTGAAACGTTTGTTTACGTTTACGGAAATTGCTTCCTAATCTTCTCCAACGATTTTCCTCCGCTCTCTCTTTAGTCGAATTTCCCTTTCTTGGCTTAATCGTTTTCATTACAAATTGCTTTTTCTCGGGCGGAACTTATGTAAAGACCAAAGGAGAAGAAGAAGAAGTTGAAAGCTTTTATAATAAAACTAGAATAAAAATAAAAGACGTGTTAGATTGGGTTCCCCAGTCTCATTAAGTATCGAGGAGTACCCGCGAAAAATTCTTTTTTCGGGCCGAGATTGTTAATGTTTTAAAAGTTTTTAAAGCAGAAAGACTGGCTTTCGAGACCTAGATGGATTACTTGGCGACGAACAAACTCCTCCAAAGACATCCCTTAAACTTTTAATAACAAATGGTCGGCCATCTTATCTGCCTCTAGAGAAAACCATTTATTCCGAATACCAATTACGCCTTCTTTGTCTCATCTTTCCGACCGAACGAACGAACGAAATAAAAGAGAAGACGGAAAATGGCGGAAGCGCTCGAAAATTCCGCCCGCGGCGCTTCTGCCAACGACCTCTCGTGGTGATTTACGCAATTATCAGTAATAGTTTAATCGTTTCAAGCCGGGAAAAGATTGCCTTTTATTCTTGATAAAAAATATAAAAAAAAGAAAGAAAACCGGCGTAAATTGAATTGAACGAATCATGTTTCGACTTTGTGAAAATGCTTGAACGCCGAAAAATTGAGCATTTCATGGCGTTGCACATTAAAATATTGACACAAGAAGAAAGAGAGGACAAGCAATATTATTATAATACATGTTGTTTGTGTACGTTAAGTAATAAGCGATTTAGATTTGGTCGTTGGTTATTTACGTTTTAACTAAAGTTAATCTACATACTTATTTGCCTTAAAGAAGGGTAATGTAATGTATTTATTAGGGCCGCAACCCAAAGTTATGCGCCCAAACTACAAACTACATCATGGTAAACTGCCTACCAATCCAACACATGTACACAACCACACACAACTTCAATGTCCTTCATGCCGCAAAACACTGCAGCAACAACTAAAGAAGGGTTTAAAGGGTTTAACGAGCGTTAACCACTCCTGGTCATCTGCCAGCAGCCCTAAGGCCCTATGTCTGCAACAGCTAAAGAAGGGGAATAAGACGCTAACAATGTAGAAGCCAAGCAATGCTTGCAATACTTATTTCTGTTACGACAATAAAATGGTTCAAAGGTTCAAAGGGTTTAACGAGCGTTAACCACTCCTGGTCATCTGCCCGAAGCCCCTATGTCTGCAACAGCCAGATTCCCAGGCGGTCACCCACCCAAGTATCAATCCAGCCCAATGCTGCTTAACTTCGGGGATCTGACGAGAACCGGTGTTTCCAGCACTGCAAGGCCGCAGACAATAAAATGACGACCCCGCTAACAATGTAGAAGCCTAACAATTAGGAAATCAAAAGCTTCAATAACGGTGGCTGTTAGAGCCGAATTGAGTAATTTCAAAAGTTGGTTGAGTAACAATCACTGCCTGCGCGATCGTTGTTGCGGGCTTATCGCGTTGGTATCATGACAGTGAAACAGGAACGCAGCTACACTGAGAAGTGCTATTTACTTTTTTAAGAAGTCCAAACACCCCGGCACCCCAGGGGAGGGGGGGGGGGGTTTGAACAAATCACCCAATGAGGAAGCTCCGGGAGGGGGGGAGCAAGGGCAGGAGGACCGGGGGAAGGGCAAGGGGTGCGGGGAACAGGAAAGCGTCGGTGGCCTTTTTATGCCATGCTGCTCAGTATAGTATTTCGGTGGCGCATGCGCAGATCATTAGTCCCAAAATACCGCCGACGCCCGGGAAAGGGGCGCAAACCACACAATGGAGACGTGGGAGGGTTGCGGGGGAACAGTAGGACGTTTTAAATTCATTCTGCTCAGTATAGTATTTCGCTCGCACATGCGCGGGTACAGCTAGTGTAATTTTAATGCAGTAATAATCAAATTCCGCAAGCACCGGAGAATGCCATATTGAAGGACAAATTTAAGTTTAGGTGGGGACTGGGGGGGGGGGGGGGGGCAGCACTTGACCTTTGTAAATAAGTGCACCATTTTTTTCCAATATAGGGTCATTAAGATTACGGTTGCGTCTTTGAGCTTTGGATTCCCGCTTGCTGTCTTTATCTATCAATAATGGTTCAGCTAACAACAGTCTGGAATTTGGCCCCTTCCTTCAAAGTCCACAGAGATGAAATGCGTGGAGTACAATGTGGCCAGGTGAAAATCTCAGAAAAATCCTGGAAAAGTGCCAGAAAGGTGCTAGGGCGTTATGAAAGTGCCGTAAGAGTGCTACAATTTCGCAAGGCTTAATATCCTTCACCTGGAACGGATATTGCTAGGGCCTTCTTTCCAGGTACCGATCAACAAACACTTTCAACTCTGCAGGCTCACCTCTAGGTGAACTCCCGCTTCGCCAAAACAACAAGCAGATTAACAGTTTTTGCCTCAGGGGCCAGTCCCGTTTCGACAAATCCCGTTTCGCCAAAACGAATTTGACAAAATTTTACGTACACGAAATTTAATACTTTATTTCTATGTAATGCGGCAAATATTTAACAGAGACAAGCAGTGAGTGATAGAATAAGGCCAATATTGATTCATTAACGTTTTGAAAACTGGCAATACAGACGGAAAAACGTGTACTTTAAATATTGTTTAAAATGCTTGGTCGTCACTACGCCAATACCAAGGTTCTCTTTTAATAATAGTTAGTAGTGTACACATGATGGTTATCCTTTCCCAAATGGGAATTCCCGTTTTGCAGAATCCCGGTTCGCAGAATGAAAATATTCCTCAAAAATTTAACATTACATAAGTTAAAGAGGCATGCCTAAATGGAAGTAATTGGTGATTAGTTGCGGTTGCTGATGTTATGTGTTGAGCCGCAGCGAGCGCAACAGCGCGAGCGAGGCACGTAATTTGAAACAAATTATTCTGCAAAAAGGGTTTTTGTCTATAAATATCTGACCATTATCATATTATAAATGTTCGTGTGTTTAAATGTTTTAAATGTTTCGTATGGCTAAAATTTCGTGAACGGTATTTGGCGAAACGGGATTTGGCAAAACGGGACTGGCTCCTGAGGCAAAAACAGTTAATCTGCTATTTGTTGGCGAAACGGGATTTGGCGAAACAAGACGTAAACCGACCTCTCTCCCTCACGTCTCAGCCACGACCGCCAAAAAATTAAAACGGCCAAATGATATAAAAAAAAAAAAGTAATAAAAATTTTACTCAACTTTACGACAACACTAACGTTTAATAATCAACAAAGCGGCAAAACGGCAAAACGGGAAATTGGAAACTTAGTTGCAGGATTGCTGGCTGCCGTCTGCGTCTCATCTAGTGCTTATCCAGTGGAATGGAGGCCGAGCCTGGAGCCTGGGTGGTCGCGGGTTTCTTACTCTAAATACCTACATCCATTTGTAAAACCCTTCGCGTTTTAGAGTACGAGTCAGTCACGCGTAATGACGCATAGAGTTAGCATTTAGGTAATAGGATTGTCACAGGCGTAAAATCGAAATAGTGCTACAAAAAACGCCGATTTTTTTTAATGGCTAGAAAAGTGCCAGATTTCCTAAAGTGCTAAAAACTTAAGTCCTAAAGGGGGTATTTTAATGACCAAAAAGTGCCAATTTAACACCGAAAGTGCTAAACGTGGTATCGTCTTTTCGCTGTTTTTACATTTAGTAGTTCACTTCAAAAAAAAAAAAAGGGGGGGGGGGGTGTTTCGGAGTCATGACGTCTGTTTTGTTGGGGTTCAATCCATGTGGTATGGTAGGAAGGGGGGAGGGTTAAACTCATTTTCAACCATTAACTAGCTTTTTATACAAGGAGTTATACCAACAGTTTTAAATTCACAATATCTAAACAATTGATAACTGAGCAAAAAACGGCTTCGCCGTTTAGAAAAAAAACATTAGAGCTCGTATCCCCATACTCACAGCCGCCAAGGTTCACGAATAAAAATGGATTAGAGTTCACTCGAACCCAACGAACTATAATTTGAACTCCAATACCAGGAATCAAGGACTGGTTTTGATCAATGTTTATGTCAGAAAGAAAGCGCAGTTTATGTTTGAAAAGTTGAATGTTTCGGTGTTCTCTGTTCGGTGTTTGCGAGTTGCTGTTTATGGCATTATTTTGTGTGTGTTTGTGGGTTTACGTTTTGCGAATTGAAGTTCAAATTATAGTTCGTTGCGTTCGAGTGAACTCTAATCCATTTTTATTCGTGTACCTTGACGGCTGTGAGTATGGGGATACGAGCTCTAATGTTTTTTTCTAAATGGCGAAGCCGTTTTTTGCTCAGTTAATTTGTTGGCTTTTTTCGCTTCTTTTTTATTGCAATTGCTACGGTCTGGTCTATCTTGTGTCAATGTCCACCGATTTTTGTTTTCGAAAAAAACGGAAGATTAGAAATGCATACTTATGTTCAGGTTCCGCCCAAGGTTTGTCCCATGATTATTATTTGATGGCAACACATTAGCAGTGCTAATATACAAGAGCCTGTACAATTCCCAACTCTGGGTTTAAAATTCATACAATAAGTATTTCAGTAAAGAACTTCAATCTTCTCAGCATGGATAAGAACTCAAAACTCAGCAGAGCGTTCTTCGTAGAATAAGCATTTCCAAGTCGTGAGCGATTAATTCGAGGGAAGCAAGATTATTATTCCCACTTTGACGAACTTGCAGTGATATTTATTTGCATTAGCGGTAATCCAGACAGAAATTTAATTCCCACAATGATGCGTTCAATCATTGCTGATATAGCACTGAAATGGTAATTTACCTGGCTTAGTTAAGACATTCTGATAATTCACGCACAGTCCGGGGCAATCTTGGAAGGCGGATGGGAAAGATTCAGTTGTTTTTAGACGAAATCTCTTAAATACTTGTGGCGCATCCCATGAAATGACGCAAAGGGGATTATCATTTCTGACGGATTAAGTTTGTTGTTTGTAAGCAATAGCAACGCAGTTTTTACCTTTTTAGATGTGAACTTGGGTTTCCCAGCGCTCTTTGTCCACCGAGAATCCAAAATCATTGCCGTCTTGTACTCGGAGGTAAACGTCGGAAACTCGTAATCACGCGGCTGAGCAAACGTGGTGAACACAAACCAACACCCACTGCACTGTGACTGAAGTTGGCGCTAATGAACTAGCTGTCGACGAGCCATTAAGCCTCAATCCCTCACCCCGCAAAGGCTACCAGAGTGACGTCACAAGACGGACGTCACACGACGTGAACACGAAACATAACATCCTGTACTGGTGACCATGCAGAGTATTTAAGGCTCTGCTTAATTTGCATTTTGAAAAGAACAAAAGAAATAACATTGTCAATTAACTGAGCAAAAAACGGCTTCGCCGTACAGAAAAAAAAAGAGCTCGTATCCCCATACTCACAGCCCTGAAGGTACACGAATAGAAACGGATTAGAGTTCACTCGAGCGCAACGAACTATAATTTGGACTATAATTTGTGTTCATTTTGTGTATGCATTTTTATCTTTCAATTTCGTAGCGTTTTGCTGTTTATGGTGTCTATTTTGTGAGTGTTTGTGGGTTTACGTTTTGCGAGTTGGAGTTAAAAAATACGACTGATGTAAATTCCAGAACGGAAACTTCCGGTCTAGAAACTTCGTCTAGGAAAGTAACAACTGCGGGACGACGTGGTTTTTTTCTTTTTTTCCTGTTCTTGTTTCCGTCGTAGGTTAGGTGTCAGGTTGCCGGGTTAGGCTTAGCGTAGTATGCGACGTTTTTTTTTTTTCGTGTTGGTACGAAAAATGTCGCCATTCGGAAATGCACCCATTTACGCTGGTTGTAATGGAGTGCGCCGATTGAATTTGTGTTGTGTGTATAGTTATGAAAAATCGGTCATTATATGTCGCGTAGTGGAGTTGTCACATGGTGAAGTAGGAGTTGTGTAGACCCCCGTAAAAAAGTGTTAGATTATCAAAAAGTGTAGAGGTAATCACAGTGGCGTAACAAAGTGTCCCTGGGACCATAGGCAAAAGTTATGGTCGGGCCCTCCCCATTTATTCCCCCCCCTCCCCCCTCCAATCTTTTCGACTGTCTTGGTCCATATGATACACATACTGTAAATTGTTTGGTTTACGTTACCCGAACAACCAACATCTTTTCAGCCAAAAAAAATTACTTCGTAATGCAAACAGACAATAATGTTTGAAAAAAATTATTTAAGAAACATGTCTGTGTGGTATTTTTTAGCCTACTTAACTGTCGAATTAGCTTTGCTTTTAGTAGCTACACTTGTTAAATGGGAACTTGGACTTGCTTCTAACATATTGCACTTTGAACGTGACATTTACATACCGTATACCACGCGCCATGGCTGTTTGCTGTGACGTGCACGTCACGTGACTGGGCTAGTCCAATCAGATGGCCAAACAGCCGTTGTTCTCGTTCGTCATTGGCTAACTCATGGTGACGTCACGGCAAACAGCCATTGCGCATGGTATAGTCAACTCATTACTTGAGACTCTTTTAAGGCGATACTTTCGGCATTCTTTTCTCAATGCAAAAACTCAATGATGTCGACCATGTCTATCAGGTAGGGATGAGTCGGTAACCGAAACCGAAACCAAATTTTCGGTTTTTACTGAAAACCGAAACCGATTCGGATTTTGTTACGGTTTTTCGTACGGTGTTCGAAAAATCAAAGATTGATTGGTTGTTTTAAATTTTTTAAAATAATTATCATTTGTTATGCAAAGCTCCTGGTCATTTAAAACATAAAAAAAAAAAAACAGTAGAGGGAAATGGTGCCATAGCAAAACCCATGGTTCATGACGCTGCTGAAAGTGAAAGGAGGAGAGTTAGAAGTTAGTAATACTAATGTTACAAGAAAAAAGTATATAACTATGTGGTTGGGGTGGAGGGTGGCAAAAACCGATACCGAAACCGCGGTTTTGTGGGCTTGAAAACCGAAACCGGAACCGATGTCAAAAAAATGAAACCGGCCCATCCCTACTATCAGGCGTATTCCAGAAATCCACTCAAGTGTGAGTTGAGCTAAAAGTGAGTGTAAGGGTCAAAACGCGTCCATAGAAATACAATACCCTCAGATGATAGGACGCTCACATTCACTTTTGTATAGCTATGCTAAAATTGTTGACCCTTACCTTAGATTTTTGCACTCACATTTGCCCTCTCACACTCACACTTGAGTGGATTTCTGGAATACGGCTGTATATTTCGACGCCTGGCGGGCTCCCGAGTTGCAGGGGCCCGTAAGCAATGGTTACCTACTACCTGTACGTTATGCCACGTTATCAAAATTAACCCACGGTGACGTTCGTGGGTTTTCAGATTAATCACATATAGCGGCTAAATATGTGATTAATCTGAAAACCCACGAATTTTATAATGGGAATGTGTTACCGTGACGCACCACGCATTAAACACACTTACAGCTTTATCATAATCACGTTGATGCGTGTTATTTGTTAACTTTTCCATCAAATAATTATGTAAATCGACGAGATTTCTAATTTACCTTTACATTATTTAGAGCTATTTGCGTTTATTTATTCATCAAATGCGTGTTGCGGCATCACTAGGAAATAGACGGGTTACGTCCTCTATACGTCATAGGAACGTCAATCATTGGGAACGGGTGCCTTCGCAAACGGAAGCCGTTGGCTCAAGCTTTTAAA
>JAHWFP010208366.1:0-10410 GCA_023313725.1 Lithobius niger | reverse complement strand
CGGTCGACGTCTTGAATTTGCTTTCGCTCTATTTTTTCAAATTTTTCACCGTCCCCCGTTTATCATTTTTTTCTAATTTTTCACACACCTGCTTTTTATTTTTTTCCACATTTTTTACATTCGTGCTTTTCATTTTTTTCCACATTTTTTACATACCTGCTTTTCATTTTTTTCCCCACATTTTCACATGCCGACTTTTCATTTTTGTATCACTACTTCTTTATTTTCATATATCACAACAGTTTCACAATTCTTTAATAAAAAAATTGTCTATTCCAGTAACCTTGTAATGTCTTTATAACTACAACAGAAAAGTGGAAAAGTGCTGGTACTCCCGGCAGCACCCCTGCTATAGTAGCGCAGTACAATTCATAAATTTGTGGCAGTTGTGGCATAACATAACATAGCTTGATGCACGCGCTTTCTTGGTTGATGTTTTTTACCTTTACTTACACCTTCTTTTGATAATTATTTGGAATGAGTTGGCCGGTACACCTGCAATTGTAAATATCCCGTGGGCAAATAAGTGGCCTGAGTGAGAAATGAATGAATAAATAACGTAATAGTGTAGCCTAAACGTAATTTTATTTAGCTGGGCCCGGTAAACAACAGCAACAGACTCAAGAAGAAAAAGAACAACAGCAAGACAACGACAACCACAACAATAACCAGACAATGGCAACAACAACGACACAATGACAACAACATTACATTGACAACAACAAGACATTGACAACAATAACAACAGGACAACGACAACAACAACAACAAGACAGTGACAACAACAAGACAATGACAACAGCAACAGCGAGAAAACGACAATAACAACATAACGCCAGAAATCGTAATAAACACAGCCCAAACATCGCCAGCCAGAAGCGATCTTCAGCTTAAACATATTAACGTCAAACAGGAGTCATGGGACCGATCGTATTGTGACATTGGTGAAAAACAAAAGGACATGACGAAGCTTCAGCGCTCTGCAAGACTGCGATCTAGATCTGCGCGAGCTCGCATCGCGTGTACCGAACTCCCTGTGGACCTACTCATCACGGCTTGTAGCAGACACCCAAGTAACTTGTAGCGAATGTCGGTCGTTTCGATGTGCTCGAGCAGATTTCTTTTGTTAAGAAGATGGCTGAACGTAACACTCTTGTGCGTTTATGTGTTTCTGCGTGTGTATCTTTTCGTTTCGAGTGAATTAGTAAGGACAGATTAAAAAACAGAAAACAATAATGCATTAATTTGAGCGACTTAAACTTGTATATGGTTGCAATAAAACGCCATTTTAAATGTTACTGAACAGAAAAAGAATAATTAAAAACCGAATAGTTGTTAAGAAATGGTAATGAAATAGAAATTTCTAATTCTTTTGTATTATCAAGAACGAATAAATGACGTGCGTGACGTAGGACGTGTAGTGGGAGAATCCAAGGTCGAGTGGAACGCTAGTATATAGGAAGGTTGGACCTTCCCAAGCTCATTAAGACGTTTTCCCGCCAATATTTCGTGTAACGTCACTGGCTCAAATCTGGTTTGGCCTGTGCGCATGTGCGTAAGCTGTTGAGATGCATTGTGACGTCAGTGGAGGCAGTAAAATCAACAGCCAATGATAGCGCAATATGCAAAAAGCTCGGAAGAGACTTCTCGTGGGAGTATCCATGTTATCACTCTCGCGTTGTATTGTACCGTTTGCACAAGGTCGTCTGGGAGAGTGAAGCACCCAGTTCTTGGCGCTGCAGATATTCTTCGTCAAGATCAGTGATGGCAACACCGCCACGCAAGTTTCAGCCTTTGCTATAATCAACTTCAAGGCCATCATCCAGCAGCTAGATTATTGACCACGATTTCATCCATATGATTTATGCTTTGTAAACCAAATAAAAACGGATGCAAACCTATTTACGTTGCCTTTTGGACTTTAATGTCAGACTGATTTAGCGGGAATCAAACTCATGACCTTTGAAACCGAACGCCGAGGTCCGTCCGCTGAGCCACACTGTCTGGACCAAAAGGAAACGTCCATATAGGCAGCATTTCACACGCACACACATAAATAAAAACATACACTTTTCCAATCGCCATTTATTTATTTAATCCTTCTTGAGCCCATTTGGCCTTCCGTCCTATTTAATTGTAAATCATATTCATTGTAACCAACAACCCCTTTCGCATCAATTTGTATCTAACAACACTAAGAAGAAGGCACGCGAACGTTTTGACTTGGAGGCAGAGGCGTAACTTCAAAATTGGGGCCCGGAGGTGGGTGTGCAATGGAGAGTCCCCATCATTAAAAAACTGTACTTATTACCAAACAAGGTGAGAGTCCAGTAGAGGGCCCCTCTCATTAAGAAAAAAATTGAAACGTAGTTTTGCCACACAAGGCAAGAGCCCAGTCGAGGTTGCCCCACCCCCTTTCATAGAAAAAAATGCAATTTTTGCCACAGAAGGCGAGAACCCAGTGCAGCCACCCCCCCCTCTTTCACCTAAGAAAAAAAAATGTCGTTTTTGCAACGTAAGGCGAGAGCCCAACGGAACCCCCCCACCCCCACATCAAAGAAAAAAATGCAATTTTTGCCATGTTAAAGCAAGAGCACATTGGAGCCTCTCTCCCCCCCTACACAAAAATAAAATAAAACAATTAAGTCTTTACCACACAACTTTCACGGACTACAGCAATAACTTACTGTCCAATGTATGCGGTTACAACAAATTTTTGAATTGGGGCCAATGAGGGGGCCCCCAAGTCGGTGGGCCCGGAGGCGAATGCATCCTCTGCCTCACTGTAGTTACGCCACTGCTTGGAGGTCCGAGAGCCCAATGCCAGATTCAGGGATTCCGTTTTCCAGGCTCCGTTGTACAACACGTCTTGATTAGACCTTTTTGGACCTTAATTTGAAATTTCCCGAACCATCAGAATTTACCATGCCCAGACTCTAGCGACCAGATCTCTCAAACACAAGGCAAACCCAGCCCAGTGATTAAAGCAAGCAATACCTTCCGTCATTATGAAACTGGATCACCCGGCTGGACTGACTTCATTTCTATCAAGATTGGTTTAGCATCATGAGTTAACATTGACAACTTTTTTTAAAATTGTGTTTCAGTACTCGTACATTTTTCCCCTTTTTCTTTTTAATTTGTTCTTAATCATGCGTTGCTTGCTTTTGTAAACCCCGTTTTTCACATTAATTGCATTTAATTCCAATTTTCGACGAAAATGTTTTTTTTTTGTCATGTACGACTTTTACCCACACGCGAGCATCTGCTCTTGTGGTGTGACGTTCGTCTTCTGTAGTTGAATATTATTTGGTAATTCATCCCTTTAGGCTGTTACAATAGGCCCTACCTACCTGCAAAAGAAGCAGCAAGTGTCAGCTCCTGGCTCCAGACCAGTTGACTTAACATGGCCCACTGTGGTTTTTCCTCGACTACTAACAAAAATGCTAGTACTATTGGTAAAATAAATTTCGATTTACTCCGATCTTGCCTTAACAATTTCGATTGGGACACGTCTCTCTTCAACATCTTTCCTTCGGTTGACCAGGCGTGGGTCTGCTTTCATAGTTTTTTTGGGAAATCTTGTCACTTTTTGTAGGTCGACGAGGCGTCCTGTTGTCACAAAGAGGGTACGTATTCCCCCCCCCAATATTTCAAAATTACGTCGAACAAAATTGAAATTATGGAAAAATTATAAACGCGACCCTTCCAGCATGTCCCTTTTAACTTACAATAACTGTCGTCTACAGTACGATGCCATAATAGAAGCCTGGCACAGTAAACAAGAAGCAGCTACCATTAAGGAAGGAAATGTCTCTGCTCTGTTTCGTCTTTACCGTCAAAAAACGGGTACAGCCCGGACTCTACCTCCATTAAAATTGGGCGAAACCTTCGTAACAGACAACAGCGACAAAGCCAAAACCTTAAATAAGATTTTTGCTGCAAACAGTATTATTGATGACGGCTCATGTCTTCCAGACTTCTCCGCACTCGATCCTACTATTAGAATTTGTGAACAGGTTGACTTTTCACCCCTCCAGGTTAAGCACAAAATCAACAAGCTTAAGCCGAGCCATGCAGTGGGTCCCGACGGGTACTCAGCATTTTTCTTCAAACAGATTGCACAGGAAATTAGTTATCCTTCAGCAAAGCTTTTCAACCTTTCTTTTTGTACGGGTGTGGTACCAGGCGTTTGGCGCTTCGCCCTAGTGGTCCCAGTCCTTAAAAAGGGTGATTCGTCAAACCAAAATAATTACCGCCCCATTGCATTGACTGCTGTGCCATGTAAAATCATGGAATCAATCATCAGAGATGAGATGATGCAATTCCTGCTAGCGGGGTCATTGATCCATCCTGACCAATTTGGGTTCATGCCTGGTCGTTCGGCAACTTACCAACTTCTTATGGTACTCGATCTCTGGACTTGTGCGCTGGACTTAAATGTTCCCTCTGACACTATTTACTTCGACTTCCAAAAGGCATTTGAGTCTATGGTTCATAGTAAACTTATGTTCAAATTGCAAAAAAATTGGTATTAGCGGAGATCTCTGGCGATGGATCCTTGCTTTCCTTTCAAATCGTTCGCAAAGAGTCCAGGTGAAGGACTCGCTCTCTTCGTCAACAAACATTATTAGCGGAGTCCCCCAGGGCTCTGTGTTGGGCCCACTCCTGTTCGTTATTTTCCTAAATGATTTACAGTGCTCCCACCATGAAATCACTGGGTTCAAATTTGCAGACGACTTGAAGCTTGGGTCTACGGTATTAACCACTGGAAATACTCTTGCCCTTGAGACTGAAATTAATCGTGTTTCGGAATGGGCTACTAATTGGCAACTTCCTTTATCTATACTTAAATGTAATGCATTTCATGTTGGAAATTCTAATCCATGTCACTCCTACTTGCTTGATGGCACCGTTCTGCCCAATGTGGAAGAGGTTCGTGATCTTGGCATTTGGTTCACCCCAAACCTAAAGCCTTCTCTTCATTGCCACAAAATTACCGCAGTGGCATTTCGTCGGCTTGCTGTTGTAAATCGTTGCTTTACGTCGGGAAATCTTCGTATAAAGGTTTGGGCGTTCAAGGTCTTCGTGCGCCCTCTTTTGGAATACGCAACCCCCGTGTGGTCCCCTCATTTGCTGAAGGATATTGATTTAGTGGAATAGGTTCAGCGTCGTTTCACGAAAGGTTTGCCGGGTTTAAGAAACTTGTCTCCTGATGCACGTTTGAGTGTTGCAGGGTTGGAATCACTTGAATTGCGAAGATTAAAATTTGACCTTCTGCTTACTTTTAAAATTTTACATGGTTGTCTTTCTGTTGATTTGCCATTCTTCGATGTTCGTTCTGCGAGTGTAACTAGAGGTCACTCTTGGAAACTTGAGGTCCCCCAGTCTAGACTTAATTGCCGCAAAGAGTTTTTTGTGATCAGAGTGGTTCCGGCTTGGAACTCATTGCCAGAGGAGGCTGTGTCCGCTCAGACTGTGTCTGGTTTTAAACGTGTACTGAATGGTCTCCCCCTCACCAACTTTTTGAAAAGGAGGCATTAGCCGACCTACTACTATTTTTGGGACTGGTGTTAGTGGCTACACAGCTCTTCCATTTTCCCTCCACCTTCTGTGGAAAACTCTATTATTATTATTATTATATTATTATATTATTATTATTAAATCGTGTTTTACCAAAGCAGTGCTAAGAACTTTAACTTCCTGGCACGCGCGAGAACTGGAGCAGCATTCGGGAGGCAAGATGCGCAATTTTTACTCTAGTCGGCCTTGGTTCGATAAACAAACCGCCTTCCTTGTTTTAACACAGATAAAGCACTAATGGCGGAGTCTCCAACACAATTCTACCCTTTTTGTTCTACAATTCTACCCTTTTTGTTCTACCGTTTCACTGTGAAGGTTTTACCTAAAATTAAGTAAAATTGGAAATAGGCCATCAGCGAAAATTAAACACTAGCAATAACGTAATTCAGTAAGCCACCTTTATGCAGTTACGTTTCGTCAGAGTGGCATAATGCAAAATGCAGAATGCAAAAACATGTGGATATCATACTTGTAGACTCTATACAGTTACTATTAGAGTCTAGGAGTGGTATATTTACATGTTTTTGCACTCGTTGTGGAAGGAAACTTGGCGTCATACAGGCAGTTTCCAGCAAACATAATGTGGAACAAACTATAACTTATTCCCAGTCATCACTCGGAAAATAGCTTACACGTACAAACAAATAAATTTCCTCATTTTGGCCACAAAGCCATTAAATTTCTCGACTTCACATAGCTCTTCAGTAAATAGCGTCATATTCGTTTATCCTGAAAATGTTTCAAGAAGGCTACATTTTTGTGCGTGTCGCCCTCCGTTGACTGAAAGCGGCAACAAGACAAATCAACCGTATCAGCGGCGCTTTCGGCAGCCATATTGACCAACCCAGTCGCGTATGCTATTTTTCACCCAAGATCCGGCCGGATAGTGTAGTAGAGCCCTGCTTGTTTTATCTGTGTTACGGAGGCGTGATTGGGTGGTGGCTGCCGTTATTGACAGCCCATTGGTTAATTGACGTTATAAAATTGTGAAGGTAAACTCTCAACAAAAAGAGTACTGTACTCACAGAAAAAGAGGGATTCATGAATGCAGCTCCTAAATGTTAATCGTTCACACGATTCAGCAGTATCCCATGTCAACACCGTCTTGATATTTGTAATTTGATTATAATGGCAGAAGCAGTAGTAGGCCACATGCACTGCTTTCATGTCGCCAGTCAGTCGTTATATAGATATAGAGGTGAAACCAATGACGTCGTTAGTCGAGGCAATGCACGTGACAGCGGATTTCTTAACCCTAAAAACGGGTGGTTTTTTTTTTTTTTTTTTTTATTTGTTGGAAGCTACTGCGATTTTTAGCAAGGGGGATCTTTTCTTTAACGATTTTAACCTTAATCTAGTTTCAGGGCTGTAGCCTGAATTGTTTTTTACTCACAGCAGAAACCAATTTATGGAAACAAATAACCAGACTCCAGAGTACAGACACCTTTAACTAGGCAAAAATGTCCTATTATCAGTCCTGGCGAAGGTACAAAATGATTTAAGGTCAGAAATCGTTTCGATTTCCTTTATAGCAGAAAAATTACGATCTAAAATGCATTATGGTCAGAAATTGTGAAACTGGATTGTTACACGATTTCTGACCTTAAAGCATTTTAGATCGTAATTTTTCTGCTATAGAAATTGTCTGAAAGCTTCATACATTCAAAAAATCAATGTTTTATCCCCTTAAAATCGAGAATTTTCTGCACCAGAAGTAACTAAGAGCTCCATACATAAAGAACACTAAATAAGCTAGTACACTAATAAACTAAATTCTTGAACAAATGAGAATAAATGCATTGCGTCAATGGTAGTCAATTAGCCAACAGCTAAAATTATACACTAGAAATAACGTAGTTCAATAAGCCACCTTTATGCACTTACGTTTCGTTGGAGTGGCATGACCTGGATTCGAACTGGATAACCAAGTTCGCCCCAGATCACTTACATAGCGTCTTAATCGCTGTGGCCACGTCCTCCACTGGCATATAAAGATAACGCACTGAACCCGTTATTAAGGTTACAACCGCGACCAGGACTCAATTCGACCGAAATCTGCTTGGCCACATACAGCGATTGATGTCTGTTTATTAATGGTAGACCGAACCCACAATGACATAAATGCCGAATTTTCCACAATGGAGTTAGGCCTAAACTCCCTCCCGGGACAGAAGTAAGACTCGAATTACAATGCTGTGCCCTGGCTACGGCCCTGACATGTTTTGCAGAGTTAAAGGATTGAACATTTAGCAGTTGTTGCTCAGCCCGTGTCTGGGTGGCCTTACTTACGATGCACACCACACAACACACGACTGGCTGAAAAATAAAACTAATGTTGCTTTCTCAATAAGGCGGGAATTATTAACACACCTGTGCTTTAATTAATTACGAAACTCTACATTTAACAAACGTTAAGTTTGAGACCGGACAAGCAGATTCCAGATTTAAGGCATTGCCATCCGTACGTTTTGAGATTATGGGATGGAAGCCTCCATAGATCGAGCCTGATGAGCAAATTCAGTCGCAGTAACTGAAAAATGTTGGAGAAACTTAAGTCCGACTGGTATGGTAAAACACGCGCAGCTAAACAGTTAAACTGTGATACTGTTTGCAAAAATGTATAGAGCTGCGTCAAGTGACGTCATATGGCTACAAGAGAGACCTGCAAGGGGCACTAGATTGAAATGGTGGGTTAAACAACGGCACTTCTAGTCAAGCCAGTGCTTTGAGAGTGTATTTCGTAGGGTTGTTTTCTCCAGTCTCTTATGCTGCTTAGGTTGTTATTGGGAAATAAAGATCCCACTTGCTTAAAAATGTCAGCAACTGCCAACAAATCGACAAAAATCGCGCGTTTTAGGCCTAGCATTGGCCTCAGTAAGACGCTCTTCTTTTCCCCCCCATCAGTGCACCTTGCAGCTAACCCAGCAACTGGCTCCACCATAGAGTTATATACAATAATACTACGTCGTGTCACTTCCCTATACTGCAAAAGTTTGAACCAAGGTTCCAATAGCTGTTCGATTTTATAAATTGATGTTTGCATCGTTTTTAAGATATACAAGGTGTTCATATTTGTGACAACCTTCCTATAATATGCGTTGTCTTCGTCGCCCACCACCGGAGTGATGACGAATTATAGGCCGTGTATTGAACGAATCTCATTCAGGCGAGAGCAGAGGCGAGAACGGTGGGCACCATGAGCGTCACCATGTTTCTTCTGTTTTTAAAATTGTTGTTTTAATCTGAAATTGCTGTTACGCTCTTTACGGGGCGTTACAATAATTTTGTAAATAAAATAAATAAATAAATAGATTGTAGGACTGGCCTCTCGTGATTCTCATTCAGACGAGAACAGGAAGTTAGCCGGCGCCATGTTGGCCAAGCACCGGAAGGAGTGCAAATTGCGAAGGTTTGGCATGCATTGTTTGTAGTACGGTTCCGATTACCTGGATCGGCCGACGAAGGACATGAGATAACGCTGTATTGACAATGCGCAGCCGCCTACCTCCAGCGCAATACTGAGGTAAAAAATCAAGATGTCTGCTCACGGTTTAGTCGCTAGGCAACGGATAGGGCTTCGCTTTATTAAAGCTGCTCTGTAGTGTCTTTCTCTGGCGAGATTGTGGTTCCTAAACGCATCCTTTCACTCACTTCTCGTTTTCGTTTCTTCAGTTTCTGCGCTCCAACCACCATTCTTTTAATGGCCGCTGAAAGGCTATTCGTTTTTGGCAACAACACTTATACAATAAACGTCGTCAGACTCCGGGAACGAGATAATAAACGTCATGAGCGGACGGGGTCGGTCAGCAGGCCGGCCTCTCCTCTTTTCTGCCACGACCAACAGAACCATGAAGAGTAAGGGCTGGCCCGCTGACCACTCAAAGACGGCTGGACACTGCTTCCAAGTTATGTACTTGCTTGCCAACAGCTGTAAGTGTAATGTAATTGGAGACGACGCAGCCAGCCCCTCGACCCGTAAGGACCAACGCACACACACGCACGCACACACACATACCCACAAAACAGGCTATGACGTCACATCGTCTGAAGACAGCAAGATCAGTCCAAATGAAATAAAGACTGCTAAGATAAACCGATATGGAACGAGAAGGAAGACTAGATTAACTAGCGCCTGGGTTGTTGCGAGTTTCGAACATTGGCTGTTTTTTCCTACACGATATGTGCACCTTCCTTGCACAGTGAGTTCATGGTGGCGAGCTCAGACGTACTGTTGTAGACGAACGTAAATAAACAACTCCCTCCCTACTTTTCGGCTGTAATCACGGTGCAATGCTATGGAATGTGTAAAACAATACACAGTAGACGATTTTTCGTATAACATATTCTTTTTCGTTTGGGTGTGGCAGCAATCGAAGACAAGTAGATTTTTCCTCCTGTTGACAGTTTCCAGACTAATCATCGGTGTATGGAGAGCTACAATAAAAATTTTAGTTAGCGTGATGTATCTGGATGTGTAATTTTGGTCGGTAGATGAGTGAGTGGAGCATTTTCGCTTCCAGACTGATATGAGAGCTAGAATAGGAAATTTTGTTAGGCATGGTGTATCTGGAGATGTAATTTTGGTCGGTTGATGAGTAAATGGAACAATTTCGCTTGGCTGAAAGTGATGATTAAATAGATTTTTCCTCCTGTTGACGGCTTCCAGACTGTTAATGGAAGTATTTGGTGAGCGAGAATAGAAAATTTTGTCAACCATAATGTATCTGGCGTTGTAATATTGGACGTCATGTAAGACTTGCCGCTGAGATAACCGCGCAGAGCAAATTGTTAGTCGAGGCAACAACATGCTCATTTCAATCTTTCAAG
>JAHWFP010208365.1:0-34205 GCA_023313725.1 Lithobius niger | reverse complement strand
TGCTATCGTTGTGATTGCGTTGGTGTAATCACAATTGTTCGGTGCAATTTCGCTGCACTTACTCCAATCGTTGTGACTACCTGGTGTAACCACAAATGTTCGGTGCAATTTCGCTGCACTTCTTCTGGCCGTTTCTCTGCCCTGTTGATAATTATGGTCCCACAACAGGTGTCAATTCAGGTTCCATAATGGTTGTCAAATCAGGTTCCATAATGTTTGTCAAATCAGGTTCCATAATGTTTGTCAAATCAGGTTCCATAATGGTTGTCAAATCAGGTTCCATAATGGTTGTCAACTCAGGTTCCATCAAGGATGCCACGTCCCATCATGGATATCAAGTCACATCATGGATATCAAGTCCCATCATGGATATCAAGTCCCATCATGGATATCAAGTCCCATCCTGGATGTCACGCCCCATCATGGATGTCACGTCCCATCATGGATGTCACGTCCCATTATGGATGTCATGTCCCATCATGGATGTCGAGTCCCAACATGGATGTCGAGTCCCATCATGGAATATCACGTCCCATCATGGATGTCACGTCCCATCATGGATGTCACGTCCCACCATGGATGTCAAGTCCCATCATGGATGTCAAGTCCCAACATGGATGTCACGTCCCATCATGGATGTCACGTCCCATCATGGATGTCATGTCCCATTATGGATGTCATGTCCCATTATGGATGTCAAGTCCCATCATGGATGTCGGGTCCCATTATGGATGTCATGTCTCATCATGGATGTCATGTACCAAGGCTGATGTACTGCCCTGTGTACTTCTCAGTGAGCCTGCCTATGACAAGAACAAGGCATTAATATCTTTTGAATACATTTGGTTTCATAATTTTCATTTGCTATAACTTCATAATGTTACTTATAACATTATGACTGGGAAAAAAAATAACGTATTCATTTTTAACAGTGGCAACTTTTTTTTTCATACTGATTGTTTCTACACAGTCAAAAAAAAATTCATCTCAAACGGAAATTATTTTTATTTCTTTTATTTTAATTCAATTTCAGTAACTGTATTCAACGAGTTTCGTTTTGTCATTTTAGCCAAACGTGCTATACGAATTTTTTTGTATCTGAGCTTTGGATGCTGCATCTCTCAAACTAGAATCAATGCTAGCAGCGCCTTTGTAGAGGCGCTTACAGGGTCTTGAGTTGCCTACTGTCTCTAGCGCCGACAATCTGGCGTACTTGTGGTTACTTTAGATAAGTTCATAAGTGGCGGTTTTTACTTTCGCGGAAAAACAGCATAACGTGTCTACTGCACGGTTAGGAGAAGAGCGTCAGCGTCCTACCTAAGTTATGAAGACCTATCTAATCATGGTTCACTGCCACCACGATGGGTAATTAATCTAATTTGCCTACTTCGGAGTTAGAATAAAAATTGATTTGTAATTAAAATAACCCTTGCAAATTAAATCGGACTTGAAATCAAAATTTGTTGTTCAAAACAACTTTCTTTTCTGTTTTAATAAAACATGACAAGATTTTTACACACGGAGTAACTAGTTGGTTACAAAAATAAAACTGGGGCTTTACAATTAAAAGCACACGATTTACAATTAAATCGACACTGAACTTAAATTTAAAGTTCACATTACAATTTGGACTAGAAAAAGTCGGTTTGAGTTATCGCAACTCTCTAAGTTACAAACATGACCCTTGCAGAATGTAAAATAGTCTTTGAAAGCTTTAGCAACTCTTGCACTAAAGTCAATCAATCAATCACACTGAATCAAGATTAGTGATACAAGGAAAACTACCTTTTTGAAAACTCCTGCTTCAACAATAACACATGCTAGATCTCGGTGATCTTAGATTATTTAATGAACACTGAGTTCATAAACAAAGAAAAAAGCCGGTTTTTAGGAAGGGGACCTTAAACCCTTAAATCATGGGTGCCCTAAACCAAAATGCCGATTGCGTTTGGCTACCCAGAAATTCCCTCAAAGTCTAGAAGTTAAGTTTATATGTTAAGACTAAAAATTTAGAAATTCTGTTCTAAAAATTAAATTCTAATAAACTAGTTACCCTTTGAACCACTACCTTGCCCGGCATGGCAACCTTCGGACTGGACATCTCTGCTCCGACCGCCGTAGTGACCTCTAGCCTCTGAGTCCTTGAGCTATCTATGCTATCGAAATTCTCCCTCAGCTTGGTTATATACCTGCTGCCTGCCTGCAGGTAGGAGGGAAACCGCGAACCTGTAGGAGAGCGACGGAGGGGGGATGTGAGGTAGAGGAGTCGCTTTGGAGGAGGAGTGACTGACCAAAACCGGCCGAGCTGGCACTACCGGAAGTCGGCCATGACAGCGCGGACGGCTAGGGTAGCCTTGCACTCTGATTGGTGGGGAGAAAAAATACTGAGTTCGGATTGGAAGGAGCTTGGATGGCAAAGGGATTTGCCGACTTTGGGTGTTTTTAGAGGCCGTGGCTTGAGCTTAACTCATAACAACGTGAAATAGGCCTATACATTTTTTTTTTATAAAAACTACAATGTTATGCATTGCAACTATTGAAGGAAGGGGGGGGGGACGAAGTTTGATGCTCAAATTTAAAATAAATGATTATTAATTGAAGGCAAAGGCTTAGTTGTGCATTCGGAATTGAGATCACTATGGTCGGAGCCCTGAAATAAAAATACAAGATACACACTGAAAATGTCCGGTAAAATAATCATAGTTGTGTTGCCATTTTGAACAAGGTAGGGTTCATGAGAAAAGATTACGTTAAATAATGCTTTCATAAAAGCCTAGGCAAAAGATTAAATAAACCAGCTTGTGTTTTTAAAATGCTATAACGCATAAAAATTTAAATGTATTATTGCAGCCGCAGATAATAACGCTAGTGTAGTCAAAGTTTTCATAGTTGCTAAAATCGTCACCTTAGTAAAATAAAAACATTGAAGACGTAATAAACATGTAAACTAGCACAGCACTAAACTAGTCGGCTTTATGCCTGGAAATGAATTCAAGAAGTACAAATAAATATTTACATGTTTGTTTTTCGGAAAATGGCGACGGAAATTGCGTGCGTCGGCGCTCAGTTTGAGCACTTTTTCAAATTGAGTTGTAGACCAAAGTATGGCGAATTTTGGAGTTCTGTTTTCGTAGGATTACAGCAAAAGTTCGGGTTTATTAAGAGCTGCAAACAGGAGTCGATGAAGTCCATTTTCCTTGGAGATATGAATTTTTAAAGTTGGATGTGCAAAATAGGCCTAGCGCATTTTTGGCGCTAAGAAAAAAAAAAGTGTCCCCGAGTTGTTGATGGTTGGTGCCGGGTCTCCTAACCAAACGACAGGAATTTTAGGCCTCATGCCTTTACACCATCCTGAGGCGGTGTTAGCAACTATTTTTAACCAAATGCATTTCAATCATTCAATTCTAGTTTGAGCTTAAATGAGGGGAAGAAAACTCAAAAGTTCGTTTTTGATTCTTAATCACTTAATTAAGTGTCAACCTCGAGGAGATTCCTCCTCTGAATTGTTCATTCAAAATTAAATTTCCAAAGTGTTTTACACCTTTTGTCAGTTTTTGTAAGTTCAGGGGACTTCTATTCTTGGTCCCTACTAATGCCTCAGGCTAAATGACACGTGACCCCGGAAATGCGGTCAGGGTTCTTGACCTTTGCTGCCTGTTACCCCTTTGCTGGCCACAACACTTCTCTTGGGGGAAAAAAAATGGAAGTGCCGGGCGAAGGTTGTTTTTTGTGGTGCCTGTCCGGCATGTAGCCGAACCAAAATGATGGTCCAACTGGAAGTGCGGGACCTACTGAGGATGGTCCTGGAGAACCTCCAGGGCCCTCCAGCTGAGGTTAGTAATACTTTATTTTAGTATTCTTTTGTATTTTCAAGGTGTTTTCATTTGTCATAGTTGAAAATCATTTTAACAACCACTAAAAAAAAAAACACTCTGATGGCTTGCTAGGGAGCAAAAATTTCTTCCGTATAAATTTTCGGGTTTAATTCTTTTCTGCTTTATCACATCTCTCTTTTGACAATGGCGGGGGAAATGAGAGGAGGGGAGGGGGAAGGAAAAAAAATCTCCCCGATTTTCATCATAATTTTCCCAATTTTGAAAGGGTTCCAAAATTTATCAAGGAATCCTTCAAATTTTATCGAGCCCTAGAATAATACCAGCTAGGCTGTTTTCAGGATTTATTTCAATGAGACTATTGCTAATGGCTCAACAGGCTTAGTTTAATTATTTGTTATTATTATTAAAAAAAAATTTACGATTTCTATTTATTCCTCAAAATTTCGGCCCATACTTGATTAGAACTGGCCTGTCTGAATTTTTTTTTCGTCCTCGTCCAAACCATAACTGCATTATTTACAATTTTCAGGACGTATCGAACTGATTTCCGCTCTATCCAATTTGTGGCCTAGTTTTGGAAAATTTGTTTTTACGAGATCTTAACTTGCCTCTTGGTATCATTTTCCTCATGTTAACCATTATGGTAAACCTGCTGTATTAAGAGGAGAAAGAAAGACATTTAATTTTAATTTTCGGGAATTATCCCTTATCTGGGAGAGAGGGGAGGAGAAAAAAAAAATCGTATTTCTGAGATTAAATTTCCGGAACCTTTCTTCAGGTCCATCCAGGAAATACTTGTACCGGGCCATCGGTGGGCCGGCGGCCGCCCGTCGACCTTCTGGCGGGTGTCGTCGACGCAATTTTTGCTGTCGACGCCGTGGTCGATTTGCCCCCGGAGGTCGACGTGGTAGGCCTAGTCCTACCGGTGGCTCCTGCTGCTCTACCCCCGGAGCCGGAGATCGCACCTGCCGCTGCTGGGGGTGTTGCCCCGGGTTTAAGAATGACGTTTCGGCGGCAGTCGAGTGCCAACTGGACCGTTTCTGGTAAGTTTTGATCGTTGGTCTTCCTCCCTTTTTCCTTTGCCTAAATCATGGCACCAATTTACACCCATTTTTATTATTTCTTTATTTTTCGTAGGCAGTTCCTTAGAGTAGGGAACCCTTCCAGAAGAAAAGAAAGGGGAAGAGGAGAGAGAAAAAAAAATGTAGATAAAAAAAAATTAAAGAACATTATATAAAAAAAAATCACAAGATCGGCTAAGTCGCCTTATTGATAGAACACAAATTTGAATTGTCGTGTACCTTCTATATAACATTAGGTTATAATTGTCATTTTTACCTAGATTCATGCCATGGTAACATTATTTGTGACATGCACCTGGTCCAATTGTACTTATTTTCAATAACGCCCTACTTATAATGTTAACTTAAGTTTGAATGACGTGCGATGTAAGATCTCAGGTTTTCTGGCGTGCCCGCAAATTCGTGATCTTACGTCGCAAGATTTTCAATGGTCAAGAGTCTGTTATAACCATCCGGTTCTTAATTTAAAACAATGTTACACATAATTTCGTCTTCGATGCGGCATGTAAATTTCTTGATTCAAGCATTGTCATAAAAATGTTTCTCAAAACGCCACAGCTTTCGGTTGTCAGGTTGGCCAGGTTTTCGATTTACCCAACCGGAAATGCTCGTGCGTGATCTCCTCTTTAGAGCTTGCTCACGCTTGGAGGCCGTATTTCTACTGAAACTCCTCGTTTTTAAGCATGGAAGCGAAAATTAATTTCTGTCGGCAACGTATTCAATTAACGTATGATTCTCATCATTATGGTGACTCTATATTTCTGGGCTATATATGACTTAATATAGTGCATTGATTCACTGATTTTAGTAGCTGAATATCATCGATATTTGAGCGTGCCACAACTGTGTTTGGCCTATTATAATTCAATTTTTGTCAATATACGAGCTGAAAACTACTTTCAAAATTTTAGTCACAACATATAAATGTTCTGTGCTCGTCACATAACTCTTTGTTAGCCAAGAAAATTTTTCATATTTAAACAATATTCATTTTCTTCTTCTCGTGGCTGGTCTGAGCCCATAAAACTTTTCGGATTAGAACAAGTTTTTTTTTTTTCTTGACGTGGCTGGTCTGAGCCCATAAAAATTTACCATATTTAAACAAGATTTTACTTTTTTTTTTGTTGATGTGGCTGGTCTGAGCCCATTAACAGCTCAAAATGCTGTTTTTCAATTATTAAGCCTGGGGAACATATCAGTGTCCCTGGAAATAGTATCTACGCTCAAGCAATATTCATTGACACAATATTCATGGAAACCAATATCCAACGGGAACGATGTCCATACATTGAAACAATATCGACATAGGAGAATAAAATCCAGCCATGATTACAGGTATAGCATAAAGGAGCAGAGTTACTGGTCATAATTTCAACATTTTCACAAGACATGCTCTATTTCTATGTAAGAAAACATGTGTCTTGATATTACGGTATCTTAATTGGTTGTAATGATAACACATTCAGTCACTTGCTTTCAGTCAAAATTCTAGAGCTGAAAGATCTACTGTGGGCCTATGTTACGTTTGTGCGTTGGGTGGGAGGCCCTACGTGTATATAGTGCAAGTGACGGACATCCTAACTTCAAAACATTGTTTCTTCTTGCATAGTGAAAGCTAAAGTGTTTTTGACGAAACACTCATAACCAAAAGAACCAAAATCTGTTGTTGCGAATGTCCAATGCAATTCTTTAGTTGGAAGATGTGATTTTTCTCCAATATTTACAATCCAAGTTTTAAGTCGGAAGATATGATATTTCTGAATAATTTATAATTCAAGTCTTAGGTCGGAAGATATGATATTTCTCAATAATTTCGAGATATAATTTTATCTGAAATTCTGACGTATTCGTCCAAATTGCATAATAAGCAGAAAATTTTCCAGAAATTGTCTCTGAGATTTTTAATTAAGTCGGGAGATATGATATCTATAATTCCATTTTCAAAACATTGTTTCGTCTAAAATCTTTTGACATATTTGTCCAAATCATGCAATGAACAGAATTTATTCTGTATTCAATTATTAAGTCGGAAGATGTGATGTTTCCTTAAAACAGATATCCAAGATTTAGTTTCATTTGAGATTTCAGACATAATTTGACAAAATTTATAATTGGCAGAGTAATTTTTCTGCATTTCTTTTGGAATTTCAGTTCCCTTAGCAATCTTAATAATAATAATAATAATAATTCGTCACGATAGCAACAGGTCTGGCAAGGACCCTAGGACCACTAACAGCCAGCCTAAATTACAAATAGAGGACTGCCTCATATAATGATAATGATTGGGCATGGGAAGGTGAGAGGATTTGGTGTTGGGACACGAATGCCTTACCACCAAGGTTAGACCTGCCAGGGACGCTAAGGTCCCCGATGGCATCGCCAAACGTGTTGGACACGGGAGGTGTAGGATTGGCCCAAGTAAAAAAATAAAAGGCAGATGAACAAATGAAACTGTTAAAAAGAATCATTATGTAAGTTTTGTTATGAGAAGCAATAAAAACAAAAGCCTCTCCAAAGTGAGAATTGTCACCATTTAAAATTGAAAATTTAAAACACTTTGTTGCAATAACAATAATATGATACTAATAATAAAGTTTATCACAATAAGTGAACAAAAAAAAAACACAGTAGGGCCACAATAGTGAGTGGCCAAAAAAAAGTTTAAAAAGAGTAAAACCAGCCATAGGCTGAAGTCAATAAGATAAAACAACAACACAAAACGTAAATTAAAAAAAAAGAAATTGTTGTGTTGTAGTTAGCTCCATTTAACGTAACTGGAGAGGTCTGTTTTATGAATTTTTTTCTTGAACGTAGGCAAAGAAGTGGAGAAAACAACTTCAGATGGAAGGGCATTCCAAACATTCACCACCCGATGAGAGAAGAAGTACTTCCGACAGTCCCTACGAACCTGACTTACAGTCAATTTAAGAGGGTGACCTCTAGTACGCTCATTTCCTCTGACCTCAAAAAATGTACCACTATCAATGCCAGTCTCCCGCTTTAGGAATAAGTAAGTTAAACAGAGGTCGGCACGTAGCCTACGCAACTCAAGTGAGTCAAGTTTTAAAAAATGCAAACGTTCCGTGTAAGTCATATTTTTTAGACCAGGTAAAAATTTGGTGAATCGCCGCTGAACAGACTCAACGTGATCGATATCTCTAGTTAAGTGTGGTGACCAAACTTGGCAAGCGTATTCCAAAATTGGTCTCACAAATATGGTGAAAGCCCACACTAAGGTCTTTAAATCACCAGAGACAAAGCAGCGCCTCAGCATGGAAGCTCTCTGTCTGGCCTTCTTAACAACAGAATCACAATGTGATCCACATTTCAAATCGCTGGTGATCCGCACGCCAAGATCAGTAACCTCAAATACATGGTCAAGAGTGGTACCGAGAAGGGTGTAATCCAACTTACAATTTTTGGCTCCAATATGAAAAGTCTTACATTTGGGGCCAGATATTGGTAGTTGCCACCTAACAGACCAGTTCTCTAGCATCTTAAGTGAAGATGAAAGATCAAGGTGATCAATCAGTTTTGATATGGAAGAATGCAATTTCACGTCGTCAGCAAATTTTGGCATTTTAACATGAGGACAATCAGTGACTAGATCATTTATGTAGATCAGGAACAGAAGAGGTCCCAAAACGGACCCCTGGGGAACCCCACTGGTAACATTACATTCAGAAGATAGTGCAGACCCTACACAGACTTGTTGAGACCTATTTGCGAGAAAGTCCGTTATCCACTCCAGAACATTACCATCAATTCCATAACCAGTTAGTTTAATACATAGCTTTTTGTGCGAAACCGAATCGAAAGCCTTGGCAAAATCAACCAAGATAACGTCGGTAGGTATTCCACGTTCAAGGGCTTTGGTCCAATCGTCAAGGCAACACAACAATTGTTGAGCAGCCGATCTGCCTGGCATAAAACCGAAATTATCATTAACCAATAGGTTATTTGACTTAAGATAAATCATTACATGATCACGAATTACACGTTCAAGTACCCGGCAAGGAATGCTGGTCAACGAGATTGGCCTGTAATTTGTGGGGTCAGCAGCATTGCCCTTCTTGAAGATTGGTGTCACTCTGGCTTTCTTCCAACAATGTGGAAGTTTACCGCATGCTAAAGATTGGTTTAAGATTCTGGCGAGTGGCCAACTTAGTTCAACGGCAAACCGTTTGTAGAAGGCTGCAGAAAACCCATCAAGGCCAACAGCATGGCTATTTTTAAAACTGCCCAAAATGGCCCTGATGTTCGAAGGAGTGATAGAAGATGGAGTATGGAATACATGAGATATACTACCGTTGCAGGAAAACTGTGGGTTGTCACCATTATCATTTGTAAAATTATTAGAGAAAACTAAATTAAAGATTTCAGCTTTAGCGAGATCATCGGTTTCTACCTTACCATTAGTATGGATAGGTGGCAAGGTTTGTACAATGCCAGTTTTTCTCTTAATAAATTTAAATAGAGCAGCAGGTGTACCATCCGAAATAATTTTTAGCTCCGATGCAATTTCATGTTGGTTAATAACATGCGTTAGTTTTTTACTACAGTCTTTATAATGTTGACCAACAATAGCATCTTTAGATTTTTTATATTTCCTCCAGAGTCTCTTTTTTTTTGTTACTTAATTTTCTAACATAGCTTGGAAGGCCAATAATTCCATTTGCAGAGCAGCGCTTCATATTGCTACAGGCATCTACCATGCTAGTTAATTTGGCATGAAATATATTCCACAACATGTCAATCTCCGCAGTGTCATCTACATCAACAAACCAATTTGTGTCATTAAGACACTCATGCAATGCATCGAAATTCAAAACACGTTTATACTTGATTTTAGAAACGGAATCAAAGTCGGCTTGAGATTGTATATGAAACGTTACCATGTTATGATCGCTCGAACCAAAATGCTCAATTACATTTACATTGTAGACCAAACGATTTGAGTCGACCAAAACTAAGTCCAGAATGCCGTTTCCGCGGGTTGGTTCTGTAACAATTTGATCAAAACCCAACTCGGTAACACAGTCAAAAAAGCTTTGCTGGTGACGGTTGTTAACTTTAGAGGTCACCCAATTAATGTACGACATATTGTAATCGCCAACTATGATATTTGGCAGGCACTTAGATACATTTTTACGAAAAAAAAGATTCATCTGCTGAATGTCGGAGTCATCCCTTCCATCAGGTAGGTATCATAGCATAAGCCTAAAATGGCCAGGTCCTACATCGATACTAACAGCCTCAACAACGTTGGATTTATCCAAGACACAGCAATTTAAACTTCGTTTAAAAAAGATTACTAGACCACCGGCATATGAGCCACGGTCACGTCTGATTAAAGTATAAGGCAAGTCAAAGGTCAACATTGAATCACTGACGGTCTCATTTAGCCAAGTTTCAACGATAAAAATGAAATCATAAATTCCAGAAGATAACAACATACGAAGCTCAGCCATTTTACTTTTTAGACTTCTTGCATTAACTAAACAACATTTTAGGTTAGATTTGATGGCACCAGAGGCTTTGTGCAAGTAAGCCACCCTATTGATCGCATCACCTGTGACAGTTTTGTACCTGGTGGGAGAGCAGTCTTGCTCATCTTATTTTGTCAATTTTTCACAAAAATGCGTGAAATGCCTGCTTCGGTAATATTGTTGTGTATTAACTAAGAGGGATGGATGCACATTTATCTGAACCAATTTTGTGCTAGCATAGGCTATAACTTTTGCATCATTATTGTGATCAAAACCCAACCTATTTGCAATAAATGGGAAAAAAAATTCTCTTTTTTCTTTTTGAGGCTAATTTGATGTAGCCTATAACTGGATTCATTTGTTTGAAACACAAGAGTCGCATTCGATATGCATTATTCTTATTATATTTTTTTTCATTCTCATAACCATGTTAAAATGAGAGGTATTTTCTATGCAGATAAAAATTTTATTTTATCGTCAGACAAGTTTTCTTAACTATATCACCGATTGTGATATGATTTCAAGGTAAGTTTGTGATCCAATGACAAACAATCAACACCAAAACAAACTCAAGAGCCTTGCTCATGATAATCACACTGGCCACATTATTAAGTTATTTCTTTGAACGTAATTGCGTGTATTTATGCAAAATACGACAATCTCTCCATTTGAGATTTCCAACAAAAAAAAATATTTTCTTTTGTGAAATGATCAAGATTGGTCCATCTGTAATTAATTTGCAAAATTCGTTTCTTAATAATGCCGGACCGCATTCTTCGTATTTATACGGATTCGTTTGGAAATTTCAAGGCAATTTTAACAGATGAAATGATAAATTTCCCTGAGGCTAATTCATGGTGCCTCGTTATTGTTTGGATTCCTTAAATGTCAGTCTTTTATCTGCATTGAAAACCAAATTTTGATTTTGAACTACGTTTGGGTCTAATGCAAAAGTTTCAGATTTGAGATGTTTCGATTGGCCTTGTCTAGCAGTCGTGTGCTCGTGCTTTGTTCAAGATTACGTTTCATTCTTATTTCGGGAGTGTTTTTACTCGATCTAGTGCAATAATTGTGTGTTGATCGCAATTCTTATGCTTTATGCCCTTTTGCTCATTGCTAGTTTCCAGCGACGCTCGTTGGGTGTCACTAGCTATCGGGCTAAAACTGGGGGATCCAGCTCCGCCATATGGTCAGTCGGATCTTCGTGGAGTTTCGTGATAAAATCACGCAACTGCTGTTCGGGTTCGCTCAGTCTGCCAAAAAAAATTTTTTCTCTGCGTTATTATCATCTTTCTTCTTCGTTATGCGTGGGCGATGTAGGCTACACAAGTTACTTGCCGTGGTTGTTCCTACCGATGCTGGATGACAAAATCGTATTCTCCCAGCCTGGATCGAATGCGTTTTAGTGCAGGAGAAAGCTCATTACTATTATATAAGTACATTAGCGCCATAAAATCGGCTGTAAGGAAGAAAGGTCTCCTGATCAGAAATGATCGAAACGCTTCTATTGCGTGTAGTACGGCGAGAATTTCCCTCATGATCACATTTCCTTCCTTTTCTGCAAACGTCAAAGTTCGAGCAGTATAGGCTATAGGGTAGGCTATACCGTTATGCATTTGTGTAAGGCAACCCGTTAGCAATGCGCCACTGCCATTAGTTTTAATGCAAAATGGCAGTGTAAAATTGGGGTGTCTAAAAGTCGCTGTTTTGACCATTGCCTGCTCCAAGCTTAAAAATATGGAGCCATTTGTCTTATACCAACTGAGCTCTTCGTCCTTTGCCGTAACTCTGGTAAGAGTGGCTGAGAAAACTGAAAAATCGGCTATGTGTCTGCCGAAAATACTGCGCATTTTCGCAACTTGGCTAGGTCCTTTCATGTTTTTGAGCTGTTGAAAGGATTTTTCAACTTCAATTTTACCTTCGTCTGATTTGGCTCCTATTTTACTTATTTGGAAGCCTGAAAACATGGCTTCCCTTTTTAATAGTGTTCCCTCTTCATGGTTGTTACAGAAAATTTCCTGGTTTGAGTGCAACACCACCAAGAATTGTATTCGTTCGTGTGCGTTTAAGTCTGGGAGTGCAAATTCAAACTGGGGATTATTCCACTCCTTATTTATGGTTGGCTCTAATTTTAATCTGGCAGGGAAACGAGTTCCATAGTGTGGGTTTCATCACTGTCTGGTTGGGCATCGTCTTTGCTTGCAATAAAATCAAGAATTTCCATCTTTTTCATTCCGAAAATGCAGTTTTCGGGACTGAGTTTCGTTTTCGATTTCCATACAAGTCTTAGGGCTCTGCTTACGTGTAACAGATGAGTATGGAATTTTGTTGGTTTTAACAAAATATCGTCCAAATAAGAGGCACATTCTTCGTTCATAAATGCTGCGGAAATCTGCCGGGCGCAGAACTGAATGCGTGTAGTAGCTTTCTGTAGCTCTGTTGGCAGCTTTCTAAAACAGCGTGTCAGTCCGCATCCTTGAAATCCGGTTGTCTCTATGGATGACTTGGCTAGAGCAAATTTTTTCACGCTAAATGCATCTGCACGTGTCTTCAATATTTCAAGAAATTCTGCCCTTTTTTCTTCAGTTAAATCCGGAAATGAAAATTTAAATTTCAACTTGTCCCAATCACTTTCTATCTCGGATTGTGACTTTGGCGATGGCCTTGGTTTGTTGATAGAGTCAGCGCTGGCCTCTGCATCGGGTTGCGATGTCTCAATGGGCTTTGTCTGGACTTGCTCGGGAGACCCGGAAATAGCTTCAGAAACACTGCGGGCTATCTCGGTTGGCTCTGGATCTCGAGCGTTTGCAAGGCATGATTCAGTTTCAGTTTCGCTTATTCCTGACGGAATCGAGTTGCTCGCTCCAGCTTTGTGATAGTGTTGAGCTATCTCACTGGACTCTGGTGTGGAAACGGGAGTATGCAATATGACTGACTCGGTTTGAGTGACATTCGACTGAATTACCGAGTCGGCAGTATTAATTGGAATTTCGTCGTCGTCCTGGCAATCATACTCAACTTCCGCAGTTGTGTAATGACCAAGCGTCATACCCGAAGGCAAAAATATGTCTTCACTAGATGCGTTAATTACCATTATCGGTATCAATCCGGTAAGTGATGTATTAACTAGACATCTAGCCAAACAAATCAACAAATCGGGTTTACATTCGGGAATAAAAGCACCACTCTGTATTTCAGGATATGCAATATGCAAAGTGCCAGTTATAGTTATCTCTGAATAGCTAGGCAGTACGGTATTCTTAAATAAAGATACGGGAATTTTTCATAAAATTCATGAGGTGTGGCATTCCATTGAGACTGGATTTTCAACTATGTCTGCGTCGGACGAAACATTTATTGTTGCTGTGTGTTCGTATGAAACATCACACTGTTCGAAATTTATAATTTCTCTATTTTGATTATAAGCCTCCCAGGCATCAAATGGAGATGGTGAAAGCCTAAATTTTAGCTTACCGATTTCCAAAATCTGGTCTGAACAGTTTAGTTTTAATAAATCGGGTTGTTGTGATAAGAAATCATAACCCAATAAAATGTGGATAGCTCCAAAACTTCCATTAGGAACGATTCTAAATTCTTGTTCCCTAGAAAATCCACATTTACTTATTTCCGTGGTCAAAATTCGGTTCACTGATATCTTAGTACCACCAACGCATTTCAAAGCTGTAGGTGTTTGTGTAGTAGCTACGCTCCACTTAATGCGATAATCATTTAATAATTCTTCAGCTGTGGACGTTTCAATTAAGGAAATCCTTGCCCCTGAGTCCAATAATCCTAATTTGCTAAAATGCCCAAATTTAAAAATTAGGTGCGGTCTTGGGTGTGCTGCTTTAGCGTCGTAGCCTACGCAATTTACCAGAACTTGTTCCGATGCGTCGTCTGCGTTCGCCAACGAGACGTGAGCCAACATGTCTGTCAGACCATTAGTATCAATTCAAGCCGCCGGATGGAGTAGGTTCGGCGTCGCTTCGATCTGTCGCTGTGTTTTCCGGGCGAGCAAGATTTTCGTTTCGCTTGTCGGTTTGCACGTTTCTGCTCCGTGATGATGGTTGGGTTTGACGTATTATCCCAATATATTAAACATATTGTTGGTGCAGTAATTTTAGCCAACAAAGGAATGCGTAGCTTCCATTCCGATTGATTTTTGTCTGAAATCAAAATTGTTTCGCCTGCTGAAAGCAGATGAGACTTGCGATCGTTAGAGTCAGAGACGCTACGGAATTCGATTAATCGTTCCTCGCCAATCAATTCTAAAACGATTGGATTATTAGTCTTTATTCGTGACAATTCAGAGTGAAAGTTAGTAAAGTCAGCACCGTTTTCAAATAAAATAAGAATGGCTGAGTCACAAGACAAATTATAAGCAGTATTAACTTTTTTCAGGATGCTTTTGAAAGTGTTTTCCAGATGAGCGGTGGCGTTCAGAGATGGGGCCACATATTTTTCTGGAATAGCACCAAAATAAGCTGCAAGTCTGGGCAAGGTAAGCGTTCTGTCTTTGAGCGCTAATTTCTGCTGGTGCCAGTCTACTTTCGAATACAAATCGAGAAGTAGGCTTTCGGCGTCGAGTGTAGAATGAATTCTTGTCTTCTTAAATAAAACATTTCTTCTCTAATTGATGATTGTTCTTCTGTATCATAGTCAGGATTTACAGTATTCATAGCGCAAGTCGGAATTTCATTTGCGTTAGAATAGCCAGCCAGCTCGAAGTACCTGTTTCCCTTCGAACTCTCAACTAGTTTTTTGACTGCTGTGCCTGCTGTGAGCTTCGAGCGACTTGAACTTGATTGGGGCTTGCGCCGTTGTTAGTTGTGCGCTGACGATTATATTGGGCCAAATTCAGTTGTGAATTGTCTCTAGTGCCAATATTATTATTGCTTCGGCGATTATTTCCCATATACTTCGTGTTAGAGGTGCTTCTGTGTGGAATTGGTTTCTATTCGGCAGCCAAACGTTTCGCGTTTGCGGCCCTAACTGCTTCTAATTTATTGTCTGCAGTTTTACAGTGTTTGCTGACGTGAAACCTGCCGAAACACCGGAAACAACTGCGTTGTTCCGTGTATTCCTGCTGTACTGCGGAAACCCTGGCTTCTCCTAACGAATCACGAAGCCTAATAATTTTAATTTCCTTATTTTTATGTCCAAGTTCCTGTAAAACCTTAGCTAGGTCCGCCGCTGCCACTGTCGCTGTTTTGTCGAGAGGCGAAATTGCATTAGACAAAACTTCAGCAGGCTGCTGATTTCGGCTGTAATGATTCCTTTCATTAATCTCAGTCTGGCGCTTCAAAGTCTTATGTAACATGTCCTCCCACGTTTTAGAACAAATTGTTGCTAAATAGGTTTCCAAAATGTCGGGCATAGCTGCTTGAAATGTGCAACGCAACCCTTCGTCACGTGATCTTTCCTTAAGTGCTCTTTCAAAATCATCATCAGATGGCTGAACTCTCCGAATTTCGGCTGCCATTATTTCTAACCTATCGGTGAATTTTTCAATGTCTTCTCCAGGCAACATTCTAACCCTGTGAAAATTAGTCCTAGTCGCCTCTTTACCTCCAGCACCAAATCTCTCTATTAAAATTGACTTGCTTAGAAGCAATCGAGCTTGTTGCTAAAAATCTGGCCGCTCTTCCCTTACACCTGTTTGTAGCGGCTGCTATCAATTCACAGTCAGGAAGATTCTTATCAATTTCCCTAAGATTATCTGTCAGGAGCAAAAATGTGAAAACGTCGGTACCATCTTCGCCAGAAAAAGAAGTTAAATTTTTCTTAGTATTTCGTACGTCTTCCCAAAGACGAGTGCTCTTATTATTACGATTGTTACCACAATTATTTAATTGTCTATAGTTTGCAAACTGTCAACTATATAACGCAAAGCTTCAACGTGACTATCGTTTATGTGTTGTAAACGATCACGCTCTGCACGAAGCGAGTCTGGACCTGTTGACCCACTGCCAACCAAGGGGGTTTCCGGTGGCGTATGAATGGGTGATGACGTCATCGTTTCTCGGAATGAATGACGACTGCGACCGGCATCGCTACGCAAGGCACGAGAGCAAGCAAACTGCTCATCGTGTCGAAGCATGTCACGAGCCAAAACAAAAGGAATATTAACAGGCCTTTCATTATTAAAATTATGATGGGAATTATGACGAGAGGAAACAAAACTATTATCACTACGCCTATCTGGCGAAACACTGGCTGTTCTATTGCTAGAGTGAACAGCTGATTCATGATCGGAATCCAGCTGCGCTTGCTCGTGAGAAGAGCTGCGTGAGCGCTGGCTCGTGACCTTGGCTTTACTACGGCACCTGGCTTGCTCGCGTGCCGGTGCTCTACGTGCAACTGACGGCGTACGTTTCCGCACTCGTCCTTGCCGAGATAAGGACCGTAACCCAGTCTGAGAAACAACATTTAGATTTTCAGATTAAATTAAACGAGGGTTTGCTTTAATAAGCCTTCCCCTAGTCGAGTGTTTTAGCTTATAACTACACACAGGAATTCTGACTAAACCACCGCTAGAAGCAGATTTTCTAGTCTTAACCATGGCTTATTCAATGAAACCAACAAAGAATTCGTGCTCAAACAAAAATCAACAATTTAAAAAAAAATTGTTAGCCTATTATTTTTCCTATGGCTTAGTATGGCAATAGGCACTATGCGACCTTGTTATTCAGTGTACACTTTTTTTTTTTCACACAATTCGGTCCCCTTTCGCTTGCCTTTTATTTACTATTTATTTTTTTTTCTATTTTTTTTTTCAAGACGTGATATCTGCTGCTAACAAATGAATTGGGCGTGGGCTTTTAAAGTTCGAATATTTATTCCTGACACCATTGTAAACCTCGCACTTTCCCCTGATTATTGGAAAAGTGGCGGGTTTCCAGTGTGTAAGCTAAACAGCTCTAAACATAGTTCTAAACAGCTTACACCAGCCGATTAATTATTAACAGCAACAAATATCACGCAATATCTCAACAATGGCAAGCAAAAGAAGGGAGACCACACAAGTTGTTTCTGGTTTAATTAAACTTGATTTATTCAAAGTCAAAGGTGCTGGGTTAGGGTTTAGTTGGTTCCCTCTTATCCCAAGTTAAAGCACTCTTAGCTAATGCTATTATCGTTACTGTGGCGTCCTTGCCAAAGTTAGGCCTGGACCTTAGTCAAAATGAGCTAGGCTAACTTTCCTAAGTTCAGCATGAATTCAATTCAATAATCAGAGTTCTACTTAGCTTATAACTGTTGTCAGATCCTAGAGTCAGGAGCTCTGTGGCAGGCAACCTCTCTGCTGGTGTGTTGGGCTGGAGTGAGACAAGCTGCTTTAGCAGCTGGGCCCTTATATACCCAACCAGCTAACTGTTCCAATAGTAAAGGTGGAGCTGAACAAGTTGGGGCTAGAACCCGGACTAGTTCTAATATTAGCAAGGAGGTAATGCTCTGATCTATAAGAAGTATCTGGATAGCTGATACTTGGCAGCTGGCCTGATGTGCAAGGCTGAGGCTGAACTGAGCTAAGCAGGGATGCTTAGCGAATCTAAGTTATTTTATTAATTTAATAGCCAAATGAACGTTGTATAATACAAGTCGGATTAAAGGGAGTAAGGATCGGTAATTGATGGAGTATCGGTAGATAACGATACCGGTTACCGATATAGCTGTATAAATTAAAGGATTAAGCCAAATGCCAATATATTTACAGTTAGGTGTCCGAGAGTCTCGCGACGCTTGGGACTTGACCACTCCCGTTGGGCTGGACGGGGTCTGTTTACGTGAAGCTTTTTTGATTGACGCGTTCGGGGGGCTGACATATTTGCAGCGTTGGGGGCAAAATCTCGAGGCTGTTTTACCGCTTGGTTTAACAAATTAATCCCTGGTATATACCCAAAAACACATCGAAAATAGGCCTAGATGCTTTCGAAACGCAAGCTACTGTTTTTAACACTGCTCCATTCGTTAAAATGGTTTACCTGTTCTAAGACCACTATGTTGCTGATTAGGATAGTTTGATATCTGCTTTTTTGCTTTAGGCGTGGCCAACCTTTGGCCAGTTTGGCACTGACGATTGAAACTGAGCTCCCGGAATCGCACAAAACTTTAATGTTATGCTTTCCTACACTAGCATCTATAGTGCTGGATTTTAAAATAGTTAGGGCATCTTTCCCCACGAGAAAGCATGCTTTAGCGGATGCCGAAGCTTTGTTAAGTTCGGGCAGCGATTGCGGAAGTGCGAGGCCGAGCCGCATTCGTAACACGTTCTAACATTGTTAGAATTTACATTGTCGGTTTTATCAGCATTAGCATCAAAGCTAGTTACGCTGTCACTGCTATTATTAGTCCCAACCGGGTTAGCTAATACATTTCGAGTTTGTTTGTTTTGTTTAGAAAAGACTTTAGAAGTCTGACTAGACGACGGAGCACTAGCTGGTGCCTTCCCTGTTTTAAGGGCCACATCGGCAGAAATTTGTTTATCTCTGGTTGTGAACTCGTCACAGAGTTTGGCGGCTTCAGTTAACGTACCAAGTTTAATTTGGTCCGGCAACCACTTGCGCAGTGCAATAGGACACGATTTAGTGAATTGCTCAAGCATAACTAAATTAGCTAACTTGTCGTAGCTGTTATTTACTTTAGCTAACGATACCCATCTGGATAATAGGGTTTCGAGTGCGAACGCATGTTTGTGGATCAATTGTTCGGGGCCACGTTCAAGTGAACGAAACTGAGCTTGTACGGCTTCCTTCGTTTGCACAAACCTTTCTAGTAACCTGATTTTGACTAACTCATAATCATGCATTTCTACGATCGACATTTGATCACACACCTTAATCAAAATTTCACCGAGAAGGGGCTGTAATCCGACGACCCATTCTGTTTTGTCAATTCTTTGTGTTTCCATAGTTTTCTCAAAAATCTTTAAAATACTATTAATTTCCGATTCGGAAGTCCACCTATTTACAAGTCTGACAGCGTCAGCAATTTTACCCGGTTTTTTTACGGGAACACTGGGATTTGGGGGTGTTACGGTACCACTACTAGAGTTTGAACTACCATTAAGATTTGCAGCCGTTAGCCTTGCTAGTTCGATCTGCTTATCCAACTTTAATAATTCACGAGCACTAGCGCGTTCGCTAATCTGTGCTTCCTATTCCTTTAATTGAACGTCTCTATCCCTGATTTGGGCCTCTTGGTCCCGTAACGCTAGTTCGTGTGCCATACGTTTATCTACGGCGGCTAACTCAACTGCTTTTAACCTTAATTCTTCGGCTTTAAGCGCGAGCTCATGCTCTTTGGCTGCTAACTCCTGTTTTTGTAGGATGGTAGCCTCTCTTTTTTCTATAGCCGGAGCTAGTTCGTCAGCGAGATCGTCAACGGAAATTTTTTCTTCCTCGACGGCATTTTTCAAAATAGTCACGGATTCGTGTCTAGTTTCAGATACGGTTAGGCATAATTTCAAACAGGCCTTTTTAAGGTCTTTATACTGAATGTCTTTATCAACTTCTTCAAAATCATCCATGTTGGACGTTTTTAACTTTAAGCTTCAAAATAGAACTCTTATAAATGAAACTTCATTAAA
The DNA here is from genome assembly GCA_023313725.1 of Lithobius niger. NCBI lineage: Eukaryota > Metazoa > Arthropoda > Chilopoda > Lithobiomorpha > Lithobiidae > Lithobius > Lithobius niger. Next base: position 14,212 of record JAHWFP010208365.1, on the reverse strand, counting down.
ATGCAGCCGCAAATTAATTTTACTTTTAAGTTGAGCAGAGCGAGTTATTAAAACCACTTCTCTCCCAATTACGGTAAGTTTTAGCAAGAAATACACTTATTTTAGACCCCTAGCTCTCAGGTGTATAAACAATTAAAATACCTAAAAGGCTCTTAACTATAACACTCGGCTTGGCGGCCTTAAGCATATCTTATGCACACTTACCCCGTACACAATCACTGTGTGGTCAGTCTAGTCCTTACAAACTTCCCACCTGATGAATTAATCGGCTAGCACACTTCTACTTGTAGTAGGACGTCTGGTTGAAGGCCTACTTCACTGGATTGATGGTTGTTGTTGCCAAGGTCCACTGGATACGGCGATGGAGCTTCCTATCCATAAATGGTGAAATCCTCCTCGCTGTTGACGGTCCACGGCTTGTTGCTTTCCAAGCCGGAGGGGGGGGGGGGGGAGAAAGAATCTGCGATCCTTGCTTCTCGGCTCCGGAACGGCTTAGTTGCGGGCGCTAATGACGGGCACTGTTGTTGTCGGCAGTGCGGACATCGGGATTTGCCTTGATAGTGACGGCAAGGCTAACATCTTTTTCGGCATTGATTTTAACTGCAATGCGGGCATCTGCTTCTGTGACTATAGTGTCTGAGTCACGGAGTTGAAGATTTGTTCAACACAAATGGCATAGTAGCATGGCAGGGGGTAAACGCTTGTAGGAACAGCACCTGTTCATCCCACCGCTGCCACCATTTGTAACGGCGGATGCTACGACGGAGTAGGTGCTTGTAACATCGCCGGTCGCCTGGTGTAACTGGATCTTGCTATCAATCACTCTGTTTGGCGTTTACGTACTTTTTCGGTTAAACAGCACAACTGCTACTGTCCCGACGTAGGGAATGGAGCATTGAAGTCCTAATGTAAGACCTGACTAGTGAATAAATAGCGGGTAACGCTACCACCAAGGTGGGAAAAGGCTAGCTAAGTTATATTTGAAGAGAATTGTCCTAAATACTAACTTCTAGCAAAACAACGAACGAATAAACCGTCGGACGTTTAAAACTCCTGGTTTTTATTTTAAACAAACATGTTAAAATGACTGCACTTTACATTTGGCAAATTTACAACTGGAATTAGTTTATAAATAACAGGGGGAATTTACATTAAATTCAACTTGAACAAACGCTATGTTCACAAAAATAATTTCAAATAGAAACAGTGAGTTTGATTAGGCACAAGGGGATTTCGCAAAAGAGCCCTCTAAATTACAAACAGCCTCGGCTGACTTATAATAGTAGACCTGTTTTACAGTTATGTTTCAACGTGAATTAACAAAGCATTAAACCTCCTAGAGTTGCTGTTGATAAGTCAACTCCTTAAATTACAGAAGCCGCAGCTACCTATAAAGTCGATCCGAGCGATTAATCAATGTAAACTCCACGAAGATCAAATCGTCCTTTGTTTACTTTAAACTGCGTTTAAAAAAACATAATAAAGAAAGCTGGTTTTCAGTAAGGGACCGTGAACCCTTAAATTACGGCCGCCAACTTCCGAAGTGCCGTTTGGCTTGACGCACCATAAAATTAACTACAAAGCTACGAGGTTAAGTTTAAAATTAAACTATAAATTTTGACGTAAAGTCCAAAAAATAAACTTTTAAAGCTAAACTAAGTTGAAATACGAACCACTACCTTTGCCCGGCATGGCAACAATCGGACCGCGGCATCTCCACTCCCGACCGGCATAGCGACCTCTAGCTTTGAGTATCCTGAGCTGTGCTAACGAAACTCAACTGCGTCTGGGTTTTTATGCCTTCTGCTTGGCAGGCAGGTAGAGGGTTAGCGCGGACCTGTAGGTGAGCGACGGAGGGGGTGAGTGGGGAAGAGGTGGACACTTGGAGGAGGAGGGGGGGGAACGAAGTGTAATGCACAGAATAATTATTTGACTTTGGGAATAAAACTGCTATTTACAATGCAGGTTTTTAACGAAGGAAAGCTAGTTTGTTTTCGTTTTAGAGGTTTGCTACGGTAGGAGTTTGGATGTAGATGCTATAAAAAAAATAGACATAAAAATATACAAACATAAAAATTGGAGCTCCGGTAGGGTTCATGGCAAGAAGTTAAGTTTACCAAAATGCATTAAGTGCACAAATCAAAAGACTAAATGTTCCAGCTAGTTTTTAAAGGGCTATATCGCAGTTTAGGTTAGTTTTTACAGTGGTTTGAACATCGGACATTTTTCATAAATAAACAAAGTCGTCACCTGTTACAAATAAAAAATATCGTGTGTTGTCAACATCTAAAACACAACTAAGTTGGAAAGTGTTTCGGCTTTATGCCTAAGAGAAAAATATACATTATTTACATTTTTAATTCGTAATCGCCATATAGATGATTTCTTCTGGTGTGGAAGAATACTGCCCTCAGGTTTTTTCTTCGGTGGTGTTAAGGTGTCCTCACCACAAGCGTCTGATACGAGACCGCGTTTACACTTGCAACACCATCAAATAAAATGGAGAAAAATTCCGGTTTGAGATTTAATTGAACACACAAAAATTACTAAAAACTTTATTTTGTTTATTTGTCTCGTTACTGCAGCGTCTTTGGTCAAAAGGACTGCAACATCGGTCCTTGTATAAGCCTCAGTACGAACTTCCATGTTAAACGTCAAACTTTGAAACCCTATAGTTGCCTCCGGAATTGACATACACCAACAAAATTCGGTAGTTGGAGTGGCGTCATAACTTTTTCACGACATTAAAAAATTTAATGACAACAATAGAACAGTTTAGCCTTCACAGCATGGGGATTCTTGTTGTTGGGATTCTTTGCCATTACCTGGAGATCGAACCTCTTAATCGATTTTCAAGTTTTGTAGTTTAAACAATGAACAAGTCCTAGAGCCTTTTAAAGACTATTTTGATGTGACAATATTCTTGTTGATGTTCTTCTTGTTGGGGAAAATTTTCACTTTACTAGAGATCGAAACAGTGAACTAATGTATATCATAATAAGGACCAGGGTCTTTTTACATGCTCTTTCAATATGACTACACTTTATTGTAACTACATTATTGTTGATGTTATTTTTGTGGGAGAAATTTTGCTTTCTCCTAGGTAGCAAACCAATGAACCGATTTTAAAATTTTATAGCTAAAAACGTAAGTATTAACAAGACCCAGGGCCTTTTGAATGTTATTTGAATGTGACTACAATATTCTTGTTGTTGTTGCTATTCTTGTTGGAGAAATTTTGCTCAACCTAGAAATATAACCAATGAACCGATTTTCAACAAATTGTAGCACAGTCTACAGAGTGCAAAATGAATCACAACTAGATTAAAAAATAACAACTTAAAAATATTTCCATTGGTTTAAACTTTGAGAAAATAGCGGATCATTTCAAAAAAACAAAGAACATGTTACTAACTATCTGTGTTCACTTAGTTTTCACCTTGGGAAGAATTTAAACAATGAAGTTATCGAACGCAACCTTCCTTTCATGTAGTTTTTTTTTGCCACTGAAAATATTAAGAATAAATCCCGAAATTTTGGGATGATTTCCGGGATCCCGGGATTGAGAGAAAAGAATCCCGAAATCCCGGGATTACAAATATGTCTCGGGATCGGATGCCCCAATCGGTGGCTTTCGGCGAGACAGTGAGTCTGCACTCACATTCCTGTTGCCTGGAATGTGGAGTGGCAGAAGGGTGACAATGTTTTGGATGCAAAAGTTAAATATTTCTGAAGTTATTGAATGTAGCTGGCGATATTTTGTTCCTCCTTCTTTCCGAATGTAAGCCAGGGCTGTAGTGTTGTCGGCTTGGACTTGTATAACCTGGTTTCGAACTTGAGGCTGGAAATGTTCTAAAGCCAGTAGGATTGTTTGTAGTTCAAGGATGTTGATGTGGTCCTTGATGTACGTCGGCCAGCGGCCCTATATTTCCAGGTTATCCATGTGGGCTCCCCAACCTTCGTTGGATGCAGTAGTTAACAGAAGTCGGTTGGGTGGTGGCTCATGTAAAGGTACTGTTTTCGCCAAGTTTGTTACGTTCGACCACCATAGGAGGCATTCGTTGGGAAAATCTGTGTCGAATGGCTTTTTCTGGTCTGGTTGGTATTGGTAGTCCGACCAATTGTAGATTCGATGGTGATGAAGGGACCTGACCATCCAGGGGCCTGACCATCCTGAGGGGCCTGACCATCGGCAATTGCGTCCATCTTCCCGACGAGTGAGTTCAATTCTCGGAGTGAGATAGGGGTTTGCTTTCGGAATTGTCGGATGTGATGCAGGAGGTCTTCCATTCGTTCCAATGAGCAAGAGATTTTTACCGATTGTAGATTGAAAGAGGCGCCTAGGAAGGTGAAGGATTGTGCCGGAGTCGAGCATGATTTGGCGTAGTTTACACCGAATCGCAGTTGGTTTAGGAGATGAATTGTCCGGTCTCGGTTGGTTTCTAGAAGAAAGGGGTCCCGGTCGTTAAGTGCCCAGTCGTCGAGGTAGGCACTCGCGGTTGGATTTGTTGTTGGTGAAAATTCGAGGAGCGGCGTTCAAACCGAAAGGTACAGAGCAGAATTAGTAGACCTTTCGGTTGTAAATGAAACTAAAATAGTGGATTGTTGCCAGGTGCAAGGGTACGTGGAGGTATGAGTCAATTGAGACAGTCCAGTCGTTCTGTTTGAATGATTGGCGGATTGACTCTAGTGTCTCCATTTTGAAGTAGTCATTGGCGATCAATTTGCTGAGAAGTTTCTTGTTGAAAATCAGGCGGAGGCCTTCCGTTTTCTTTGGGCGGATGAAGATCAAGCTGTAAAACCCCGGCCCCGGATTGTGGCATTCTCTGATGGCCTTTTTCGCTACTAGTTGTGCAATTTTGGATGAAAGGGTCTGTGATACTGTTGGTGCGAATTTCCATGGTGGGGAGGCGGGCAGAGGAGGTTCTGAAAGAAAAGTTGGACGAAAGCCGTGTTCGATAATCAAAAGTATTGCTGTATTTTGAGTGATTTTTTTGCGAGGCTAGAAGGAAGTGATGGAGTCTTGCGGCGACTGGAAAGCTCGAGGGTCGAAAGGCGTCATTTCTGTTCTTTCCGAAAGGAGTTTCTGCCTCCTGTTGATGAATGGCAGCTCCGGTGGACCAGAGTGGATGCGCGCTTGTGCTGGTTTCTTTGACCGGATGAACAGGAGCGTGGTCGGTCCGAAAGGACCGAAGTTGCATGCCTTGACGGAACGAGTTTTCGTTGCTTTTGCTTTCGGAAAAATGCGCTCGTGGGTTATTCCATTCATCTGCTGATTGTCGAGCGGCAGGAGGTTTGTTCCGGTGAAAAGGACGGTTTGCAGGCTGGTAATGCTGCTGAGGTTTCAGCTTTCTGTAGATGTCCCGGTGTGGTACGAGAGAAGGGATTAGTCCCCGGAAGAGTGTTGGATTAATGGATGGGCTGGTTACGCAAACGATGTCTCGTTGAATCATTAAGGTTCTTAGTTGTTTTGAAGGCAATTTCCCGTAAGAGGATGAGGATGCTGTTGTTGAAGAGAGCTCGTGTATCCCAGTTTAACGAATGGTAGGTGGCGAAACTGGCTTTCTTCAAGAGTTGGGAGATGAGAGAGGAGACATTCCGGATTTCTTCGGGACTGGCATCAGCCGAAAGCTTCTCGCAGAGGAGGTTGACGGCAGTGTTTAAGATGTCTGCTTGGAATGCTGCACGGAGGCTCATGCGTAAGCACTTGTCATTTTCGAAGATCACGAAAGAAGGGACTTCAGCTTTCTTCGGGATTGAGAGGGCCGTGCCGAAATCCAATTTAACTTCGGCGCACAGAAATTCACATTCCGTGTAAGTATAGAAGTTGCGGAGGCTTGTTGCACTGTCGCCGAAAGGGCGAAAGAAGCTTCCTTCTCGTCCAGGTCGTGGAGCCGGTGGATCCTTGTCGAGAATCAGAGGTACATCTTTACAAGTTGGGGACCTTTGTACCGGAGAAGGCAGGTCAAGAGGATGGTCGTTTGGCCGAGTAGGTTACGTGGTTTGGAGTCACGATCTCGTAAGGTGAACCCGAAACCAGTCTTTAAGCCTCTATTGATGACAGGGGTGTAACGGCGGATGCTACGACGGAGTAGGTGCTTGTAACATCGCCGGTCGCCTGAACTGGATCAGTCTTATTATCACTCTGGGTTGACTTTTGGTACTTTTTAGTTAAAACAGCACAACTGCTACAGTGCCGGTGTAGAGAATGGAGCCAGGGGCGTAGCGAAGGGCATTTTGTTGGGGGGGCAGAGAGGCAAAATTTACCGACTTTTCTTTCAAAATTTGCTTAAATTCGCCGACTTACCCACTCCAGCTAGGGGGTCTGGGGGAGCACTGTGAGCTCCCCCAATGGGGTCCGGGGCGAAGCCCCGGAAGCTGACGGATTTTTAGATATTCAAAGACCTTTCTTGGCTTCAAACAATATGTTTTAGACATTTCTAGGCTCCATAAAAGTGAAAGAAAATATATGAACTGGAGGAAAAAAGCTTTTTTAAAAATAAAAAAACTAATTTCCATGCCCTGACTAAGAGCGAATACAGAATGTTGGCCTGAGAGGGGGCCGATTTACCAAAAATTCAAAGATAATTTTTTTTTTCCTACGGCCGCGTACACTTTTGAACAGGGGTACCACTCCTCCCACCCTCACCCAACACACACATAAACTTACACTATCCCTTATTTTCGGCCCTAGTAAAGTCTCATGAAGGTCATAGGAAAAATGGCAGGTGCTCCAAATGGTTTTAGCGAGCGTTAACAGCACCCGATCATCTGCCCGACGCAGCCCTGCTTGGCTGTAACAATACTTTGAAGGAAACTACATTCTGTAGAAAATCTTTGACCAGTTCGCGTAGTCGAAAGGTACACACAAATGCAAAGTGGAGTGATATGAAGGAATATTAAACTAACGAGGGACTGATTTTTGCACGGCAGGAAGCACCTTGCAGGTGCCTTTATCAATAAAAGGTAACACGCGATCACACGTTCGTTTCATTAAAGATGTTACTTACTAAATACAGTGCTTTTTCTATGTGTTTCGGCTAGTTCTTTTAGTGAATTACTTTTTTTCTTCTATTTCTGCAAATTTTTTTAGCTGTTTCTTTCTCTTGTGTGTGTAGGGGAGGGGGGGGGTTGGACCTAACGGTGTCTTTAGAAGACCGCTGGATCCTGCATAATATATGACCTACTGCTAGTTTTTTAAGTATGAAAAGGTAGTGATCGGACCTTGTTTTTTTTCTGTAGTATAGTACCAATCAGTCTTTTTTGTTCATTCCAACCTTTATATTATTACGACCATTTTCAACTTAACAGCACGCAGAGAAGAAATTTTACTGTTTTCGAATATCACGATATAACTCAAGAATAATTTCCTGTAAGTCGGCATTCCATGAAAGCTGCTTCTTTTAGCAGCAATGCAGAGCTATGAATATAAATTCGGTATTTTAACCAAGCCTATCGTTGAGATAGTTCTCCGTATGCGACGCGAGCAAATTATAGAAACCTTATTTTGCAGTATTCAACAAACAATCTTAAAACGTTCAAATATTTTTTTAGGTAGAGTCGGCAAATGTTTTATGGATTTTTTGGTGGTCAAAAGTTTTTTTTATTCTAGGGTAGCTGTTAGTGTTAGCCTCGTATTTTTTTTTATATCCAATACCTAATTGCTCGGTTGGCTGTTAAACTAACTGATTCGGTTATAATTAGGACAAATTATAACTTGTATCCAACGGTTTAAGGTTGAAAAAAATTTTGACTACCTCACCTTTTTTTCTGCTCCATCTAACTCGAAGGGGTTTGACAGAGCATCGGTTTGTCTGACTTGGACCGTTCTGCCGCCATAGCAATGCTTTTCATGCTTGTTACGGTAATCGTTGTCAAAACTAAATGCAGTGCACTCCAACTTAATACGCATTCTTGGTTTTCTACCCGTACCAAGATTGCCCGTACTCATTTTGACGGTCGTGTAAATGAGACCGAAGTGACTTACTGACTGTTGTCGGTTTGCCGACAGTGAGTTCGCAACAGGTTGATCGGGGGGGTTTCCAGAATTATTTCCTCTTTCAGCCGGAGAAAATATTTTATTGAAAATCAACGAATTCCCGATTTCTCACTCTGCGTTAATATGCAGTCAAGGTCAACTTAAGGAAACCGAAATACGAAGGGAGAGTTGATGGAATTAAGCTAGATCAAACTATGCTTTCTCAGATAAGGTCACCCCTCCTTTAGCCGTAAGTTAGTCGGACAGTCGGTTAATATGCTAAATAATAATCGGATTGTCGAAATATTTAGTTCCATTTTTTAAATTGTACACAAAAATCTGTAGAGAAAATTTGCAAGAAAGGCTAACTTTGGCGGTGTAATTTCTCTGACCCATACGTGATTCAATTTTGCCGACTTTTGCCGACTTGGCAAAAGTTGGGGGGGCAGCTTGCCCCCTCCCCCCCTTGCCCCCCTCTCGTTACGGCCCTGAATGGAGCTACGATGTCCTAATAATGTAGGCTAACTAGTAATAATAAGCGGTAACGCTGCCACGAAGGTGGGAAAAGGCTAGCTAAGTTAACTTGAAGAGAATTGTCTTGAAAGCTAACTGCTAGTAATCATCTCAAATAGCAAACAAACTGGCGTTTAAAACGTCTGATTTTATTTTGAACAGACAATTAAAAAAGGTAACACTTTACAAATTGGGCTTGCTATTTACAACTTAGTTTTTAGTTTAAAAACATTTCGAGAATTTGTACATTAAAATTCGTACACGGGAACTTGGTTTTAGTTCAAATAATTTCAAATAGAAACAGTGATTTTAGGCAACGGGGATTTCGCAAAAGAGCCTTTTAAATTACGAACAGTCTCGACTGTGTAGTAATAGTAGACCTTAACCTCCAGTTATGTTTCGAGTGGTACTCCCACTAAATCAAACCGTACCCATCAGAATATCACGTTAGAAAAGGGATGTACACTCCATGAAGTACTGCGCTTCTGCAAATCTAACTGACCCGACGGTCTTTGTTTACATTAAGTTAATGAAAACGGTGAAATAAAAGCTGGTTTTTAGGAAAGGACCGTGAACCCTTAAATTATGGCCGTTAACGTCCGAAATGCCGTTTGGCTTAACGCACCATAAGTTTACATTCAAAGCTAAGAGGTTAGATTAAAATTACACTATAAATTTTGAATTTTAGAGTCCAAAAAAAAAAACTTTCAATTTAAACTAAGTCATACTACCTTTGCCCGGCATGGCAACAATCGGACCGCGGCATCTCCACTCCCGACTGGCGTAGCTACCTCTAGCTTTGAGATTCCTGAGCTGTGCTAACGAAAGTCTCCTAGGTCTGGGTTTTTATGCCTTCTGCCTGGCTGGCAGGTAGAGGGAAGGCGCGAACCTGTAGGGGAGGGGTGGAGTGGGGTTGAGGGGGGCTCTTGGAGGAGGAGAGACAGACCAAAACCGGCCGAGCTGTCACTACCGGAAGTGGGCATGATGGCGCGGACGGGCAGGGTAGCTGAGCGCTCTGAGTGGAGGGGAAATTGAATGCAGTGTTTTGATTGGAAAGGAATTGCCGACTTGGGAGCGTTAGAGGCCTGGCTTGGAAGTGCAAGTGAGTTTTAAACTCATAACAACGTGAATTTAGGCCTATAAAAATGAAACTACGATAGTACGTATCGCAACTATTGAAGGAGGGGGGGGGGAACGAAGTGTATTGCTCAGAATAAACATTTGACTTTGGGAAACAGACTGATATTAACAAGGCATGTTTTTAATTGCAGGAAAGCTAGTTTGTTTTCGTTTTTAGAGGTAGGCTACGGTCGGAGTTTGGATGGAGATGCTATAAAAAAATAGAATGAAAATAAACACTAGGTCCGTTAAAATAAACAAACATAAAAGGATGAGCTCCGGTAGGCTTCATGGCAAGAATTTAAGTTTACCAAAGTGCATTAAGTGCAAAAATCAAAAAATTAAATATACCAGCTTAGTTTTAAATATGCTACAACGCATTTAGGTTAGATTTTACCGTAAATCGTGTATTAAAAGCCCAGTTGAAGCTAAAGCCCACCCCCCCTAAAATGCTGTCAAGTCACAATCATGAAATAGTGGAGTTAAAGCCCACCCCTCAAATTGTCGTTTTTCTACGAAAAATTACCTAAAAGTTTTACGATGTGAATAAAGATAGTACTGCTTGCTATGTTTACTGCCCCCTTCTCCCTTCCTGTAATATTAGTGGACTTATCCTTTAGCTCCTAGCACCTGCACAAGGCATATCTCACCTAAGTCTCCTCCCTTCTTCACAGCAATTAAAAGGACATAAAATTGGTCTTTCAGAGATCGTTCAAAAGCTTCGAATTTTCTGTAATAGATGTCCAGAAAGGTTAGAAAATTGATAATGCTTGATTTAAATCCCACCCCCCTATTTTTTGCCAAATTAACTGCATGAGCCCAAGGGCGTTTAATCCACGATTTACGGTAGTTGTTTGCAGATCCAGACAAGTGATTTTACCGTCGGACATTTTTCATGAATAAAATAAGTCGTCACCTGTTTTAAGAATAAAAAATATCGTAAGTTTTAGATGTATGTGAGGATAAGTACCATCGCAGTGGAAGCCCCTCCTACAACATAACTAAGCTAGTTGTGTTTTAGCTTTATGCCTGAAAGAATAAATTACAAAATGTACAATTTTGGCGTTTTTAAGTGAGATCGCCATAAAGACGATGTTCTTCTTGAATTGAAGAGTTCAGCCCTTAGGTTTTTGGCTCAGCGGTGTTGAGGTGTCCTCACCACGAATGTCTAATACAAGACCGTGTTTACACGCCCCCACACGGAGGACTTTATTCGGGGTTCCTGTCGAACTCCAAATAAATGCAACAACAGAAAGGTCAGTGCACTCACGATATGCCAAAGAACAAGACTGCCAAGCCATGTAAATAAATTGCATAAATTAATGCACCAAGGAATACACCTTTCGTGATATACATCACCACAAGTTACAAAAATACACTGTTTACAAAAAATAAGAATTGCCATTTTATATTTTTGGGGGACTGACGTTTTTGTGGCTCAAGAAATTTTTGTAAATAAAAATTACAAGTTTAAAGGGACACTATTTGCAAAAATTAACTTGGTGCTGTCCGCGCTGCTTGTTGCAGGTAATTCGTACAGGCCACAAAGAAAATTGGAGCAAAAGACAGTTTATATGAATAAAAACGCTGTTTTTGGATTATATAAAGTTACAGTTTCAGGGTTTTTTGTAGCTGTTAATTCAAATGAGATAATCGCAACATTTAATGCTCTAACCAGTCAGCCATGCACAGAAAGTTATTTTTTTTTCTGGGAAAACCTCGAATAAAGACCCCTGGGCGCACTACTCAGGACCTAGCTTGCGATAAGGATCGGAATAGAGGGTACTATAAGCGCATGCGCAACTATCAGCTGTATTTAAAGTTAACAGACTACCACTGGAGTGGTTTAAGGTTACCAAACAACTTGTTTTGCATAAAAATTTTACACTGAAGAGTTTTTTGATACAACTCTTAAAATAAACATAAAATGCTACACTAGGAGGTTTTATGGATAATAACACAACAACCTTTTAACGACAGAGTTAACCTTTTGCCCTCAGAGGTAAGACAGACAGTTTTTTTTATAAAAAAAACAGTTTCGTTTAAAACTTAAAGAAGGGCCAACCGGGGACAAGTTGCAACCCCCGTTGAATATTCCTAATGAATATTTAATTAGTGTCGTTACAATCTTAGTTACTATTCTCCCACAGAGGGAGACGTTGATAGTGACAAAAAGAGTAAAACATTGGCACTTAAAATTTAGGTGTGAAGTCCAAAACGGGAAAATAGCTGAAAGTTCCTTTTGGTGTGGTTGCACTTTCAATATACCACTTAACAAAATTAAAGATAAAAATTAATTTCCAGTCAATTTGTACTGAAAATGACGTGTTTTTAACAATTAATGTTTAAACAAAATACCTGCTGAGAGTATCAGCGTTTACGTGAAACTTTCCAGGTTTGTATCGAACTGTATAGTCGTAATCTTGGAGGGTTAGGCTCTACCTAAGCAATCTGGTATTTTTGCCAGACATTTGGTTGAGCCAGTGCAACGGGTTGTGATCGGATTCTATGACAAATTTTGTTCCATGGATGTAGGGACGTAATTTGGCAACGGACCAGATCAAACACGCACATTCTTTTTCTGTCGTCCCATAGTTTTGCTCACGTGCTGTCAGTTTACGTAAAACATACAGACAGGGGTGTTCATCTTCTCCAAACACTTGTGACAAAACACAACCCATACTACGATCGGAACAATCACACTGCAAAATGAATGTCTGTGTGAAGTCGGGGGCTCTTAGGACAGGAAACGTCACTAAAGAGTTTTTCAATGTGTCAAAAGCAGCTTGCTTTGATTCGTCCCAAATGACGGGATCTGGTGCATCCTTTTTCAAGGAGTTTGTGAAACAAGCACCGATTTCAGAATAGTGAGGGATATATCTTTGATAATACCCTACCAAACCAAGAAAGGAACGGACATCTTTCTTAGTCTGGGGTCGTGCGAATTTTTGCACGGCCAAGACCTTCACCTCAGAGGGTGTGCGGGATCCATTGCCAACTTCATGGCCAAGGAAAGTAGCTTTGCTGCAAGCGACTTGCGATTTTTTGACATTCACCGTCAACCCGGCCTTCTTGACAGCGGAGAGGAAATTGTAGATGTTTTCGAGATGCTGTGGCCACGTTTCGGCCCCTACAGCAATGTCGTCTTGGAAGGGGGTGGTACGGCATTAATTATCATGCCATTATTTGGTATGTTAGGACCCCTGTTGCCAGTGATATTGAGCCTAATGATCCCTTGAGCTATTGTAGAGTAACCTTAAGATGTTAGTCACACCCTAAGATGCTTAGTGTGCTCATATTATACGCTAAGTAGTGCTCGTGCACCTTTATTATGTAATTGGGCAGAGCTATGTATGGTTCATATCCAGATGTTATAACTATGGTTGTATGGTAGTCTGTACATTACACCTGTACGTAGGTGGAGCCATGGTAGTGTGGGTGAGAGGGTGAAGTGCTGTGGGGACACCTTGTGTTACATCCTGGTACTGGAGCTGCTACTTAAGCAACACTCCTGGCCTTAGCTAGCCAGTTCACCTCTGGGCTCCAACCCAGCAACACTTCTCTCCTCTCCTCTACACTACTGGGGTGCTGAAGCCTTCTAAGCCTCCTGAGCTACTGAACCACTGTACTGCCCGCGTGGACCTGAATAAACCTACTTCAACCCTAACGAGTCTGGTTATTTGGGTGAGGACTTGGACTGCCTTCTTCATACCCATACCAAGTGGTGCATCTACCCATCCAGCCCCATGTAGCAGGGGTGACAAACTCTTCCATGCCACGGGTGACATTATCCATGAGCTTCTAGAAGCAGAATGGAGCTTTTTTCATCCCCATGTTCATCATGAGGGGAGCAAACTTCCCAATGGGAGTTGTGATGGTGGCGGCCATTGAAGCCTGTGGCGTCAAGCCCACTTGCCAGAATCCACGATTGAGGTCAAAGATAGAAATATATTTCCACTTTGCAGCACGCTCAATACATTCCTCAATGTTGGGAATGGGATAGTCTTTTGTGACTGTGTTGTTGTTTAGTTCTCTGTAGTCAGCTACAGGACGTGGGCTGGCATCTTCTTTCTGTACGATGATCATGGGTGAACCATGTGGGGAATCAGTTTCAATAATTAAACCCAAATCAAGCATACACCTGATTTCTGTGACGATCAAATCCCTTTTGAATTTCGCGTGGCGATAATACTTACAGGGTTTGATTTTGGAATCGACTAACTCAACGTCGTTAGTGACAAGATCAGTGCGTCCTGGTAAAGTAGAGAATACACCGTCTACTCTTTCAAATACCTCAAGGAGGTCGTTCTTCTGCAACTCAGTTAAGTTGCCTGTCTTTTTGAAAAGATTCATGGCGGCCTTAGCAGTAAGGTGGCCATCACCAGGTTGACCTGTCCATACATGGTCGGTGTGAGGAAGCTCACGTTCGTCATTATAAGAATGATTGCTTGACCCCTCCCTAGGCAGATAGGGTTTGAGAAGGTTGACATGATAAATGGGTTCTTTTTGTAAACCAAACGATTTTTTTTACAAGATAATTGGTATCTGACAATCGTTTCAAAACTTCACAGGGTCCATTCCAATAAATATCCAACTTATTGG
>JAHWFP010208363.1:0-35039 GCA_023313725.1 Lithobius niger | reverse complement strand
TGCAGGAAATCACACTTAACAAAAAAGGGGGAGCTTTTCCCACTTGTGTACAATTGATTTAGTATTGGTGCTATGCAGGAAATCATACTTAACAAATTAGGAGGCGCTTTTTGCACTTGTGTACAATTGATTTAGTATTGGTGCTATACAGGAAATCAAACTTAACAAATAAGGAGGTGCTTTATTGCTTGCGTACAACTCATATAGTATTGGTGCTATGCAGAGAATCACACTTAATGAATGAGAAGGAGCTTTTCCCGTTTGTGTAAAACTCAGTATTGATGCTACGTGAAGAATCACATTTAATAAATAAGGAGATGCTTTTTTCCAACACGCTTGCCGCTCAATAATTGGTGGTAGGCTCAGACCGAGCAGCTGTGTTTGGAATCACACTCAGCAAATTATAACCTTCAAAAGCATTTCCTTTTACAATTCCCTATTTCTGTTTACAAATCACCTGAAGTTATTACCATTAATTTGCTTTTTTCATTGCTTAAGAAGCACATGAGAAATTCCGTATCCCACAATGGTTTTAAGTTGATGGAGAAGTTGATTTGCTTGTTTTATTAGAGCTTAAGTGACCTACATAATCGTACGCTCTATTTTAAACGTACACTTTCTAACTTAAAATTGATTCTTACTGACAGTCGATACGAATTTCGACCAGGAAGTATTACTGAAGGGGCAACCCTCAAATTCTTTCAGGATGTTGTTAATGCTTTTGAAGGTAATCTTTATACTGTTGCTGTCTGCATTGACTTACGAAAGGCTTTTGATAGCGTAAACTGTAACCGTCTGTTGCATAAACTGAATCATTATAGTATTAGAGGTTTAAAAGTCACCTTGAAAATAGGAATCAATAGGTCCAAATCGAAACCAGCTCTTCTGCAAGAGAGCCAATTAATTGTGGAGTTCCTAAGAAATTAATCCTTGTACCATTATTGATCTTAATCTATGTTAATGAGTTGCCAGCTATGCAAAGAATCACACTCATCAAATAAGGGGAAACTTTTCTCTCTAGCTGACAACTCGGTTGTTATTGGTGCTGTGCAAGGAAGCCCACTCATCAAATGAAAGGAAGCTTTTCCCTCTTGCTTACATCATAGTTTGTGTAGGTGCTATATGCAAGGAATCATACTCATCAAATAAGGGGAAGCTTTTCTCTCTAGCTGACAACTTGGTTGTTATTGGTGCTTTTCAAGGAAGCCCACTCATCAAATGAGGGGAAGCTTTCCCCTCTTCTTTACAACTCACTTGGTGTTGGTGCTGTGCAAGGACTGAAACCACACAATCATGTTGGAAATTAAAGTCGCCATTTTGGGACAAAAGGTAAGCTATGCAGCATGGAGGTCTATACAGATTCGTAAGTTTTCGAAACAATTGCAGGGATTTTACGCCACACAATAGTGTTAGAAATTTACACTATAAAACACTGCTCTTATTTTACTCGCGACTACATGGAGATTATTAATAGTTTATAACACATTTTATTAGTAGAATGCATAATGGCATCAGTAAAACCAGTCCTTTTTATGAGCTGCATAAAATCACTTAATACCTGTTTTCTGGCAGCTAGCCTTTTTGCCCTGTGTCTTGTCCGGCTTACTAGAACCTCTGTAACTTCAACATGCCTGAAGTCTCTGTAATAGAAGTACAGTTTAGTTTTTATTATCTTACAGTTGTTGTATGCCGATTTATACATATTTAAACTGTGCAGATTTTTCATCACAAATGAATATTACGCACCATCATATTTAAATAGTAGAGATAGAGAGAGTAATTTTTTTTGACGAGCCTTAAGTCAGCTGAAGCAATTAATGCTTGTATGGCTGAACCGGCTCAATTTTGAACATTACCAGATTTTTAGAGACGAAGATATATCTGGTAAAGGGAGGTGCCAGCCCGGGGAAACCTCTGATCATCGTCGGGGCCGAAAGATTGTCCAGAATTAGCCAGAATACATCCCATAGCCGCTGAAGGAACATGGTAGCCTCTCACGCTACCCTGGCCGGCAGTCCTGGTGGGGACTTTGCCAAGGTTCCCTTTCCAAGGGTTCGACCAGATCCGCAAACCTCCAACAACCAGGCTGCGCTCTCTCACTGCTCAGCCACGATGACCACTCAAATGAAAACATAAGTCGAAAATAAGCCAACAGCTAAAACACACAAAAGAAAACATTGTAGTACTGTAAGTAAGCCACCTTCACACGTAAATAAACAGAGTAGCTAGACTGGGAGAGAATACAGAAACTCAACACGCAGAATCTCAGATTTAGGATTTTCAATTTTGGGGTGGGGTAAATACCCATAAACACTGTTTCACAAATATCTTGGTTGCATTTGCAGTTAACTCTTTATATTGGGTGTCTAATTGCAGGTTTACATGCCTAGGTAATATAATGAACATGTTTTCAAGTCGTTCCAACAACTCCTTCAAGAACTGCCTATCACCAAGTTACCCAATGACACAGAATGGATCGCAATGTAAGCCAAAGCACTATTAAGGCTAGTCGAACAACATTCGGATCAGAAAAAATGCAGTAATTCTGATAATTAGTCACTGTGTTAGGCAGTGAGTTCCGCCTAATATTAAAACTGCTTGTTGAAGGTAAGCTGTACCACCATTACAGGACATGCAGTCAAAAACTGTGTTTTCTTTATTGTTTATAAATGTTGAACCATTGATTGGACTGAAACGAAATTCCTAATAATTCATAGTATTCATCATTAAGTTTTGCACAAGAAAGGTGATACTCGTGTTTACATTAAAATAAATAATACATTAATATAAATATAAATGCACGCAAATGGACAAACTGTAAATGCAGAATGGTTGAACTGGACTGTATAGTAAATAGACGAACAGTCCGTTTAATTACTTTCACAATAGGAAATTACTAGAACCAAATTGTGTTACGTTTTGCAGTTGCTTGGAGTAGTGGACAGTTTGATATGATTATTAAAACCATACATTTGTAGAATCTAGTTACATTTTTCTAACAATCAAAAAATGAAATTTTAATCATAAAAGTGGACGAGTTATAAATAGACCATACTGCTTTATTCTGTTATATAACTTCATAAAAATATATAAAAGGGCTTATTACTGTGTTCGTTACGACTGCATCAGTAGTATATAATAGGTATGAATCACGAGTGGAGTGTAACAGTTTCATTAACCTTTCTGGTGCAAAACTTCATGATCAGTCTAATCAAAGATTTAAAGAATTTAAAATTTAACGTAAAAATAAAAAGAATATTATATTGATTCCATGTCTCGTAACAACACCACTTCTTACTTTCAAATAGGGGGGAGTTCTAATACTCATTAGAATTCATAGCCTAGGCTTTAATCAAGACTACTACATTTTCTTTCAGTTTGAATCTTGTTTGGCTAGCCTTAAAAGCACTTTGACTTGCATTGCGTTCCGTGCTGATTGGTGATATGCAGTTTGTGAAGGAGTAGCCAGAACAGGTTAAAACATGTTGATTAGGTTAACTAGGCATGAGAACCTAAGTTTAGGCTCCCACTATAAGTAGATCACTGGAAAAGCAACAGAGATGTGGACAAAACAGTGTTTACAAGTTTTTGGTGTTACCCTAACACCCAGAAAAAATTGAAAAATTCAAAGTTGGAGATGGGCATCCTTGTCACGTATGTATCTAACAAATACAAATGGATGCTAACAACTTGAGCCCCGAAATGCCACTCATTTTTTTTACTTGATCCTCTTTCTAAGATTTAGTCCAGTCTAATTCAGGGACTGGTGTGAAAGGTAGTTTGTTTATTTTTCTTCTTACTGAAGCCTCATTTTCTTTGTATTTTGTTCGATTGATGTAACTCGATCTGGTGAAGTCTTGCTCTAAATCATTACCATGCCACGTTTTCCAACATTGTCATTTGTCTACCGGCATAAAGATGACTCACCGAACCACTTTACTGATACTGGTATTCGCCCACTGGCATAAAGATGACTCACTGAACCCCTTTAGCGACATCGTCACTCGGCCACTGGCATAAAAATTATTCAATAAACCCTTTTACCGATATGGCTACTTCTCGACTGCCATAAAGATGACTCACCGAGTTCGAGGTTCGCTTAGTTGTCTTTATGCCACTTGACAAGTAGCCATATTGATAAAAGAAGATTTTCGGAGTCCTCTTGAGAGAAAGCGGGGGTTGTACTATTAATTTTTTGAGTGTCGGAGGGAGGGCATGGGGCATGAAAAAATAATGACCAAACTTAATATCCAACTATTCCATTCCTCAAGGAAAAAAGCATTGGTAGTATCTGTACAGTAGTCAGAATTTCTAAGACACCCTATGGGGGCAGACAAAAGTGCAAGTAATTTCAAAAGAATGGGGGGTATAGATTTATTTACGTCTTGAGTGGGGAGGGGCCAAGATTTTTTAAGATCTTAGACAGTGTTGAAGTCATCAAAAGATGTGGAGGTTATGTAGAAAAGCTGCAGCAAATAACCAAACTTCTAGAACAGACAACTCGCTAATCCCTAAATGAGACATGCAAACAAGAAATTGCATTAATTTAGGTTTCACATTACCCAGTACAACCTCTTTACAGCATGGTAAAAAAAAAATTAATGCGACACCGATTTTCCGGTTTTTTTTAATGGAGTCCTACATCCTGATCTCTATACATTTTCATTAATATCACTGGTTTTTATGAAATAATCAGAAAATAATTAGTAATTCAAGCCAGTTTAATTGAAACGTTCAAATCTATCAATATTTAATGTCATATCGGCGGTCTGAAAAGTTTTGTCTTTTTCTTCTGCAGCCTATCATTTTTAGCGACAGTTTTCAGTACAAACTGCTACATTCAGAGAAAGAAGCAGAAATTCCTGTCGTTAATCTTGCCTAATAATATGTGAACCCCATGGCAAACAAAGGAAAGTAAAAAGAAACAAGCAAAACTTGTGGAAGGAATAATAAAATTACAACCAGACTATTATCGTGATAAAATCCTCTCCGGTATTTCACCCATTTACGTAGTTGCCGAATTATCCAATGTCAGGTTAGTCACTGGCCCTATGTTAACTAAATAACAGAATATGGGATTCGAGCCATTTTTATCCTGTAGCACTATGAAGTTAGACCACCACTTGCCTACATCTTGTAAATCTCACTCGAAATTACTGAAGTTGAAATGCACCAAAACACAAAGACTTCCATAGGAATGTGGAGTGAAGAACTGCATTATGATGGAAATAGAAACCCACTTGGCGAAATGCTGCATTAAAAAATAAATGCATCCACTCTATAAAAGATTTTTAACAGATTGGGGTTTTATGTCAAGAGAGCTAAGTCAGCAAATAGGTTGGTGTATAAATCGAGATGCTGATTAGTCTCAGCACTGGTCAAATTTTTAATGTACTGGTTACGATCGAAATTATCTCGTGACGCAGCAAAATTACTAGAGTATGCTGAGTTAAAGCAAAGTGCAAAAACTATATAAGAATATCCAGCCAACCATAGTTTGAAAAATTAATTGTTACACCAATTTTCAGCTGCCAATACGTTATGACAGGTAGTAGAAAGCACCCATAGTCAAATTTATTTTTTACGCTGGAATTGGCTGGATTTTCTTATTATTGACAAGATCCCACAATGGAGTACGTGCACACTGATTTATGCAATATTGCAAAAGGTCAGGCCTACATTTTGCAAGTTTTAGTACCCATAATGCTTATGTTGACTTTCCTATGTTGAATCTATTCTCCTATGCTACTTATTACCCAAGTAATCAAGGTTTATAATCAAAGCTCAATAATGAGCATTCAAAGATGACTGCAGGAATTCTCAATGAACGACCTCCCTCACACAATAAAGAAAGCAGAGTAGAGATAGACACAACCAACAGGACGCAATTAGAAGACCAAAAACATCAAAATACCAGGGCCACCTGGTTAATTTTTGTTTCTATTGCCTATACGAAAATATATACCTGCCTTTTATGCATTTCCCTCCTTTGGGATGCTCAACCCCTAGCAAAACTCGTTGGCTTCCCTGCTTAGCTTGTAGCTCTCCTTCTGCGCATGCGCGGGCGCAGGCTTCCTTATAAAAGCGCAGGCTCGGACTGGCCATAGTGCCAATGGCATAGGCACCCTTGGGCTACCTTACTTTTGGCGCCCCTTTGGTAGTCTATTTTTATCTCCTCGCCGTGAAGAAAAATGACTGGTTTTGGATTCCCTGTCCGCTGATGGCCTTTCCTTTCAGGCTCAAATTCCCTTCTCTCGTCTCCCTCCCTTTACTTGAGTTTTAACGCATTTTTTGAACGTGCCCCCCTCCCCCCAAAAAAAACCCACTCCAAAATTTCCAAAAATAGTATTGCTTGACATATTCTTTTTGTGTTGAAGAATGCAGTCCGAAGACAGAAATGACGACAGAATATAAAAATAAGCAAAGATTCTTGAGCTCGACCATGGACTTTGCTTCTGCTTGGGGAGCTTAGAGCGTTTCTAAAAACCCCAGGATGGTTGGAGGCACCATCACTTCATCGGAGTTTCCTGAAAAACGCATGGTGCACTTCCCCGGCATTTCAATAAATGGCACAGGCGCCATTTCCTACCCAGTCCGAGTCTGTATAAAAAGCGTCCGAGTCGGAACATGCTTCATCTTTCTTCCTCCAAGTTGGGCCTATGGTAACTTAGAAGGGAGGCCGGGTAGGTTAAGGTAACGCATGTTTTCGTATAGGCAATAGAAACAAAACTCAACCAAGTGGCTCTGTTATTTTGATGTTCTATAGCCGACGAAAATATTCATTGCCTGCCTTTTATGCATTAAGTGGACTACAAGTTGGCAGCCCCAGAATTGACGGTCCCCGTGAACCATAAGCAATCCATTAGTTTATCTGCTTGACGAGGCGTTCCTGAAGATAATCCGGTCTCGTGGGCCGAAGGGTTGAGCATTATGGCCCATCCTGACAACAGTAGAACTGTTACGCCCTCCTATTCACGCGATAGGCATGGGTTAGGTGTTACTGATGGTCCCAAATAGGTGCCGATGGGCGCCTATAAACTTAGTGGTGATGGGACGCGTGTCGTCAGTAGCCAACTGACGCGCCTAAGACATAACGACAAATGAGGCAAATTCTGCTCAGGTGCTTAATGGTCACCGGGGTGACCATGCTTCTTGGGAGATTCACATCTTGTTCCGTTAGGGTCTTTCTGTTGTCTTCATTCTAATTCAGTGTTGGAAACTAACGGATGCTATATGTGTTCCAGAGCTAAGGCTAATGCAGCTCACATTACCTCAAGGACGTGCGGAAGAGCTGACTGTCTCCGTGGTTTCTTGTCGTCTGGAAGATCATAAACCAGCACAGGATGCTGAAGGTTCGTTTCTTGATGCCTGCACTGGTGTAGGAGCATGGTGACAACGGTGGGAACAGAAAACGGCGCTTCTGGACCAATCTCCTGTTGTGGCCATCTGGGGCCATAGTTGTCGAAGGGCGACCAGCGGCTGGATGGGCGAACGCTGTCGTGTGTTTCTTCTTTTCTTCCTCTTTTTTTTTTAACAGTGGAGTGGTGCAGGAGGACAATAGGCCAATAGTTGTATAACGAAGGGCTGGGTCCGTAGGCGCTGAAGATGTTCACGGGACTGTGTGATGAATTAATAATCCTATTGAAGTTTTCTAAGTGGGACTATTGTTGTGAGTGGACAAGTGGACAATAGTAGTGGGGACCAGTCCTTTAGCCGAAGACGGTCATGTAGATATGAATATCTTGTACATTTATGAAAGGCCTGGGACCATGACGGCTCCTTTGGTCAGGGTACGACGTGCGATGCAGGGTCACTGACAGGTTGATTGGTCCGAGCAGTGGGAGGTCCCATGAAGAACAACGATTAACAGGAAGCGGAAACTAGTTGTACGGGACATCTCCGGGATACAATCTCCTGAGCGGACGATTTAGCTGTGGCCCGTGGCTTTGGTTGATTCAAAGGAAGCGAGCGACTGGTCCGAAATGCAGCTGCGGCTCGTGGCGTTTGAGTCAGGAGGGGCCAGTGACGGTACCGGGATGCCGATGTCGAGTGGACACATGGGGACCGTAGGGTTAAGAGCAGTGTCTGGAACGACAAACGACATGTATCTTTAACTAGAGGGTCAGTCTTCCCGGTGAAGGACCATTGTCCTGGGGTTCAAGAAAGACAAGTGTGCAATCTGTCGGAGAGGAGACCATCAGACGAACGAATCAACAAAACGGTTAATAAAGATGCCGTGAGAAATCCACGGAAGCAAGCACAGGAAGGGGGTTCGGATCGTCGAAGAAGAAGAGGGGACATCAAGTATGGCCAGCGACGGTCGAGGCCTTGGTGCCATCGAACACACCCAGTCCACAGCAGGCCCTGAAAAAGAAAAGTGAAGAGCCTAGTCCAATTGTGGGACAGGAGACAGATGGGACCGCAGCTGGGGCCGATATGTCAGAAGTGGTTTGCAGTCAAGAAGAAAAAGGGGAACCACAAACGACAGGCGGCACCTTGTCTTACTGAAGAATTTGTGATGATTGTATCGTAAACAGAGCAGGTTGCAAGAAGACAGGACCATAATTGTAGGTGTCAAGGAGACGATAGGAACCAGTCGTCGGAAAACAGTAATGCAGGCGACCTGTGCCGTGCCCAACGTCGTAGGGTCCATATGACGTCCCCTCAGACAGGGACTGGGATAACAAGCCGAGTGGTCTGGGATCCAGTGACGCAGAGCTTGTGAACTGGATCGAACGGTGAAGCGACGTAGACCACAAAAATGGCGTGCCCAAATAGATGATAATCAGGAATGGCAGAAGAGGATGAGCTCAGAGGCTGTGAAGTCTGAAGGGCTAGCGGCCGGGCACGATGCATTTGGGATCGGAGAAAGAGGGCCCTAGTCTGCCGGTAGGAGATAGGAAGCACCGTTCAGTGCAGTACGAGTTCGAAGCGGGCTAGACGAAGGGTTCGAAGAACGGCAGCCATCGGATGAAGGGCGCCGGCTTGCAGAAAACGCCAAAATCTAGAAGGTGAGGAAGAGGCCCATGAAGATTGTCGGACGATGCATTTGGCTTAAATTCGAGCGAGAACGTTGAAGGATCGTAGCTGTAGGAAAAACAGCATGTCCAATTCGGCCGGCTGTGGAGCGGCGGTGATGGGCCAAGATGGTCCCAGAAGATTGGCCCAAGTTCGAGATATAATAGTTATGGCGAAGAAGGAGATGGCGTTGGATTGCATGCGACCGTGGTTGCAGTGGAATCAGTAGGGGCCACCAGTGGGTGGCCAAGCTGTGGCTCACGAAAGGCGCTGGCCTGACGAAGAAATGGTCGCGGGTATCAAGACAGGCGGATGGCTTACCCAAAAGACGCCAGTAGTGATCATCTGAAGGTAAACTGCCATTTAGAGAATAAGTCATCATATGCGACGAGGCAGAGCCATTTGTGAAATCCTTGGTGGCCGAGGGACTTGTAAGACATGGTAGACGGTGGGTCGTCGGAGGCGCCAATCGTTTTGGACTAGAGAAGTACATGGGCACTACGACCAATTGTTGAGGACTAGTGAAGCACATGGGCGACTGGGCGTATGGACGCTGCGACCAATCGTTGAGGACTAGCAAAGCATATGGTTGCTAGTGCATGGGCGCAGTGACCAATTGTTGAGGACTAGTGAAGTGCATGGGTGCTTGGGCGCATGGTGCAGGAGAATGGCCGTGGCTTCCGTGGCATCCGCAGCAGCAGTAAGAAGTGGTTATGCCATCAATCCAAAATTAATTCGGGACAGAAGACACTGTGGCCAAAGGTCCAAATCACATGAAGGTCAATGAGACTGGAATGGCACAATGACACCTAAGATGGTTCAAGTTTGCCGAGATGGTCCAATGTCTAGGGGAGCTGGAACGAGCAACCATGTGTGACGGTGCCCTAGGAAGAAAGCTGAAGCAAGAACCGACTCGGACGCTTTTATGAGGCCTGTGCCCGCGCATGCACAGAAGAGGAGCTAGACACGGAAGCCAACAAGTTTTGCTAGGGTATGAGCATCCCAAAGGAGGGAAATGCATAAAGGTAAGTAATACAGTTTTCGTCGGCTATAGAAATGAAATTTTGACCATCTGATTATAGCAGTACGTTGTTTTGTGAAATTTCAACTAGAATATTGCACCTAGCTTATTGTTGTGGAAATGCAATGTCGTCACTAGTCAGTGGGCCTCTTGTAACATGAAGAGAAGTCCTACAGATTGCTTTCTTGAACTGCACTTTTGTTCTGCTATTAAATACACTGGGGACACCACCATTACATGTTGACATACAGCAGCGGAGTGTGACATTATTTCTGGGAAAGGGAATGGCAGTTTCCCCAAGGAGGGGGTAGTTGTACTTACATTGTTGAGCCACCCACCTCTCCTCCTTACTTTTTCATTCTCCTTCCCTCCATTTTCCATTTTTGTACTGAATCCTGGAAAATTTTTTCCTGGATCGTTTTTTTTATTCTCAACTGCGAAACGTCACTTTGTAAACCGGTTGCATAGTACTAATGAACTGTTAATCCTTAAAACTGTTGCACTCCTTGTTTGTTTACGCAAAGCACTATTCAACATGAATACCACACTATTAATGCCCACCAAAAACGTATAACAATCGTTTAACAATTAGTTTCCGTTTCCTCTAAGTATTGGTTCCTAACAATTTTCCATAGATATTTCCTTAATTCCTGACCTAATATAACCAGAATTTAAAGCAGAAAAAAAAAACACTTCGGGTTGTACCTGGTCAGTATACTAAATTTCATCAAATTCGGTTCGGTTCAGTAATTTTAAAAAAAAGGACTGATATCATATCAAAAACTAAAACTGGTAAATGGGGCCGCCAAGTTCCGAATGGTTCAGCCCTTAAAAGGAGTAATATCAACACACCAAAACATTCGCCAACTTAATCGCACCGAATAATAATTTAGACGGTAAATGAAAACTTGAACATTGCTACTGAAAGTTGCAATGTTCTAGTTTTCATTTAACCTTCGAACTATTAAGCGGTGCGATTAACTTGGCGAATGTTTTGGTGTGTTGATATCACCCCTTTGAAGGGCCGAACCATTCGGAACTTGACGGCCCCATTTACCAGTTTTAGTTTTTTGATAAGATTTTTTCTTCATTGAGTGATGATGTGGCTATACTGTTAATCCTCAAACTGTTGCATTCTTTGTTTGTTTATACAATGCATTATTCACATGTATGGGCCGTGTCACCGCGATAGTCCAATACTGCCCATACCTTGATGCATAATTAAAAAAAACATTGATGTGAACTGCAACAAAATATGTCCTACACTGAAGTGAACCCTATTTCAAGGTTTTAAGGAATGGTATAAATCTTTGCAACCTTTGCAATCTTTGCAATCTCTTTGTGCATAGCCTTTCAAGTTTGTCATAAACAACAACAAAAAAAATCCCTGAGCTCATTCTAACGCATGAAGGACCACGCTAGTGGTCGGCCCGCCAAGTTCAATTGTCTGACTTCATTGTTAAGTCATTATTCAGTTCAGTCATTGTTGCGGCAGCCACTGGC
Organism: Lithobius niger; assembly: GCA_023313725.1. Lineage (NCBI taxonomy): Eukaryota > Metazoa > Arthropoda > Chilopoda > Lithobiomorpha > Lithobiidae > Lithobius > Lithobius niger. The sequence goes on along the minus strand of JAHWFP010208363.1, from coordinate 23,497 downwards.
TTTTGGTACTTATAACAGAAACCAGCACTGAGAGTATTACACAATGGTGAGGATAAAAACCTACGCTGCGAAAAGGCTTGAAATTGTTGAAAATCGGGAGTCTGTTCTGACAACCAATGGTTATATTTGTATCAAGTCCATAAACTGTTTCAATGTGATAAAAGTGTATGAAGTGACTACTGCTGCTGCTACTACTACCACCACTACCAAGAATTACCAAGCTACTACTAATTTACTGGTTAATAATTCCGCTCATATAAAATAATTTATGCGACTGATGTGAATGAAATTTGGTATTCAAGACACTTTTATCAATATGTGTCTTTTATAGTTTGGTGTTTGGTGAGGCATTAACTAAAAAGATTGCAATCACATGCAATGCCATTTTCATGTATACTGTATTGTGAAAAAGCAACCAGTGATCAAAATAATTATCACTCTTTACTAGTTAACGAGCAACAATGCAAACTGACTACCACAAATAATTGGCAATACGAACATTGTCGATACAATGGATACACAACTTATTATTGATGGTTGTGGCTCTGAGCTTTACTGGCAAAAATCTGTCGAGTTACTGGTCCTTAATAATAAAATCAAAAATTGGATAATAATCGAAACAAACTGATTAAACCATTAACTGGGCACGGCCAAAAATTAAATTAAACTTCCTCTGCCAGATTTTTTTTCCCATCTAAATAACGATTTCCTCCTTCCAAGACTACTAAACAAAATTTTTTTACGCTTACGGAAAGATCAGTTGCGAGCTAAACACTTCCCAATTTCTGGTTGTTACATGTACAGAAAAACATGGGCAAACGTACAAGTGCCATCTATTGGCTTGAAAATTGAACAAGCATGCACGAAAGAGTCTATGCAAAAAAAAAAAAAAAAAGACCAGAGACAATGATTTCCTGTAGCCACTGGTACCACACTCAACACAGTCATATTCCGCTGCTAATTTCAAAACTAAAACGTTGCAAGAAATTGTTTTATTTTGGGGTTACATCCAATTTTTGGCATAAAAAAAAAAGTTCTCCCTCACAACAATACTTAAGCATCATTTAAAACATTTCAAAACGTACATATAAACCTAACTTTAGATTTACATAGCTTTCACTACCACATACTTTTGAACAATGAAAATTAAGTACAGATTCTGCAAAATTTGTGCATTTGGGATTTCTGCAGTTTTTTAAAAATGGTTCCACGTATCGTTTGCTCGCCGTAGCATTAAGAAATTCAAAGATAAAAGCATTACTGTAGGCCTATCGGTAATGATTCCGCGATTTTTTAAATTATGGAATCGCAGAAAATCATTGCCAACGGACATTTAGCGGTTAGGCATGTAAAATATGAGCACAAATTGCGATATACAAGTAATAATTACAGGACTTGCCCTTAGCAAAAAGTGTCCAGCATGCCAAAGTAAACAAAGTGTTCAAACTCTGAAATGGAGAAATTTTAACTTAACTTTATTCTAATAAGTACCCAGTAACATGGGGATTTATAGCACAATACACACAGTAAACAAACTATTAACAACAAAAAAAAGTTACCAGGAGATATCAGAAACATGTTCATACACTTTTATTTACAATCAACGCCCATAAATTAATCAATCACTTCATGTAGATCATTAAACATACACCAAAGTGCACCAAGATTAATAAGATTGGTTGCTACGACGCCAATCTGCGACGAAAGATATTCAACAAATTAAAATGTTTCCCCACAAAATTCATTCCGCCGTGCAGTACATCAAGAACAAATTCTACTCTTTCCTGTTATTCTTGAAATGTTTACAACGTTAACAAGCTCATATTTTTATTCCAGGGATATTTACACTTTGGCAAAAAAAAAGCAAAAACCAGATATGTTGTTGAACAATGAACCTGCAACAATTACAGCATAAATTACCGTATTTACGCAAATGTAAGGCACATCTTGGTTTAATAATAATTTTCATCCTATACAAAAGTGTAACATGCTTTGGACTATAAATCAGCTTTAATTGACGCTGAAGGGCCAACACCTCGTACAAAAATTTCAGTTGTGTAGCTTTGTATATTTGTTGTGCTAATGTGTCCTTTTTGGGATTTCTTATTGGTAAGTAATTCTTGAACGACTTATGGTACCAACACGATAACATTATGAAGAGTCCTTGAAAAAGAGATGTCCTTGAATGCAAGGCACCCCCCCCCCCCTGAAAAAAAGTGTGTCTTACATTTGAGTTAGTACGGTAGGCAAAAACCAGATTTGTAGTCGATCAATGAAAGGTTATACCTGTAATCATAAGGCCTACAGCAAAACAAAAAATTTAAAAAGAACTGCTTTTAGAGCGATCGACATAATATCACCCAGCTGGCCAAGCTTATTCTTGATAATTGTGGCACCATGTTGCGCTTATAACAACGCCCAGCTAAGAAAATGTTACGAAATAATCATAGCATCAAATGCGGTAAACAGACACATAATTACACAACAGTTGCCGCATCTCGCCATCCACTTTACAACACTCATTAAATGCCAACAATACAGAGGCCAACTACCGACCTAGCAATTTTTTTTAACATTGCATACAACATTGACGTAAGCTGATGCAGTTTTACGAGAACAAGACAATAATACAGTTCAGCCCAACAAATGAATATAATACAGACGCAAATCCCACTTTGCTTTTCCATTGGGTCAGTGAGTCAAAAGACCAGGATGGAATCTGAACGAAGGATAAAAAGTTTGGCACTCTTATCAAATTAAAACTCTGAACTGGTGTGTTCATTCGATCCCTGTATCAATGTCGACAAGCACGACCCATGGGAAAAAAAAGTCGGTTTTTGCCTTTATTGTACTCTTAAAACTGTCTACCATACATTTTAAAACCGTCACATATCCAGTATTGGCTCTAATAAACAGTCATGATGAACTTTTACAACTTTTAACTGGAATTTGATTCCAGCTAATTACGTACACTGAACTATCGTACGCCAAATTACTAAACAATGAAAATTTAAGAAACGGGTAAACATTAACTATGCAGTAAACTGAAAACCTGTTACCGCACATCTCGGCTTGGCCTGTGTTAGTTAACCTACACTTACGAGCAAGCAAGCGTTAATTACCACGTATGTATGCACAACTGTAATTTTAAGGATTAGACAAGGCATCAATACTAAATAGACATTAGTTGCAAAAACATCTATACGTATTTGGATTTATGTCGACATACGTAATCTTTTGTACAGTATTGTTTTAATATGTTCATGCTTATTGGTTATGGGGTTTCAGTCGAACGTCCTAGTTTTCATAAGATTTGAATTCTAAAACAACACTGCGATCAAGATTAACAAACTAACAGCAGGCCAACAAACACTTAAACAGCATTTTAACACTGACAAATGAACAATATTAGCGTTTCAATTTATCATAAATAATTACTTTCATAATAAATATTTAACTTCTGTGACAATCAAAACCTTTCTTTCTTGTCTTGAATGTTCTCTCTTTTTTGGGCAGCTTTTGAACACTTTGCCGCTGCAATAACCTCGTCTGACGGCGGCGTAGCATCATCATCTACAACAGACTGGCTCGGCTGTAATTCCTTAATTGGAGAATCAACCTCTGACACAGCACTTTTGCAAGACTTGAGTTCGGGCTTCACAGGTTTTGCATCACCAGTTCTGCTTTTTGTACACTTTGATTTCTCCACTGATATGTCAACTAACGAAGGCTCACCAAACACTTTGAGTTCTGGTTTATGTTTGGGGTCATATCGCTCGCCTTCGCTGGCTTTACCCGAATTGGCACTGCACTTATTTTCCATTCGTTGCTTGGAAGTTTCGGAACTTTTGGTGCCACAATGTTTAGCACCAAACACCCGAATTTCGGGGGTGTTTTTTTTCTCTGAAGATTTTTTCGCACTTACAGCATTCTTGCATTCACTCTGTGGCTTTGATGATGCAGTTGGAGTCGCAGAAGTCGAAGCCTGCTTGCATTCAGTTTGAAGTTTTGATGCTGCTGTAGGATTCACAAGACTCGAAGTTGGCTTTGAGTCACTATGTGGTTTTGGAGCCACGGGAGGATTCAGAGCTTGCTTAGCATCAGGTTTTACTGCCACTACCGGAGCTATGGGATTCCTGTTGGGCTGAGAATCGTCTAATGATCGGCTGTTATTGGCCTGCAGTTTGGTACCTCTATCCGATGACACAATCACGTTAATGCTGGATGAAAAAACAGATTTTGGTTTCTCAGTTTTCTGTAACGAGTTTGTGTTAGAGTCAGAATTTGGAAAGGTACTGTTTCCTTCCCGCTTTTCATTGTCCGATTTATTGGAATTAGTAGCAGTTTTGGCTGTCTCTTTTTCTGCTGACGCTTGCGCGGTGAGGGATTCAGTTGAGCTAGGAAGAGAAATGAGACTCAGCTTAGATAGAGGGCTGGGTTCTACAGACGGCAACGTTTTTGCTGTTACCGTCACCAGGGTTTGAGGTTGAATTTTTTCTATGGCGCCATCAGCTGACGACGAACGTAAAGACAGTCGATATGGTCCTGGGAAGTGAGGCGGCTTAGGAGGAAAGGTCCAGTGTTGTGAAGTGCCACTTGTTTTTGAAATGCCATCACATGAATGCTGCTGAGAGGTAATCATAACTTTTGGAGCATTGCTTTGGCCGCTGCTTGATTTTATTGCTGTTGGTGGCGAGGCCGACGGAGTTACCAATGGCGAAATCGAAAGAGGGGACGAGTCTCGACGTGCTTTACCATCCATTGAACGTGGATGCAACCTGTCAGGTGAGAGGGCACGACGAAATAAAGGTGACCCAGGCTCAGCACTTTTGGGACGCATGAAAGTTTTCTTTGTTGACCCAGGTGTTAAAGAAGAACCGGGACTGTAAGATTGGGTCGTGTTGGAACTTCCTGGTTGGTAAACAGAAGCTGTCGAAGCAATGTTAGGAAAGGCCAGTGGACTTGGGCTTCTTGTGGGAGAATTTGGTATGGGCGACGGAGATGGAGTACGAGCTAGAGGCGAAAGCGGTATGTGCCCCACTGATTTTCGACGATGCGGAGAGCGAAATGTTTGAACAAGTTTATGTTTTAAACCATGTAAAGAACTTGGACGAGGGTAGTGTGTGGAGCCAGCTGGGGAATTAGGAACACTGGATGACGGCGAACTGCTCTGCGAGGAACTGTTGGTCGAATGTGAATCGGATGGTGAAAACAGACGGCTGGTAGGAGGTGAACGAGGAGCTTTGGGTCTGGCTGAGGATCCAGGCAGACTTTCCTGTGACGATAGCGAGCGGTTCAAGGACTGAAAGCTGCGGCTCGGGGTGAGAATTGTAGGGGAACTCACACCTGCTATCTGTTGCATCTCTGCACTGGCACGCTTGTTACTCAACCTACGTAATAGAGACGTGTGTCGTTTTTTGTCCGAGTCACGCTTGTGGCGGCGCTGTCGGCTGACACTTCGCTTGGCCATTTTGCTCTGGTTTGGGTTTCTGCGCCTTCCTCCTGTCTTGATGGATGTGTTATCCAATGGTATAGCGCGTATATTGACACGGTCACCGCAAGACAAGATAAGTTGCAAAACCTGCGTGTGGAACAGGCCTTGCACCGGTTCGCCGTTGATATGAGTGATTAGGTCACCATGACGCAACCCAGCTTCAAAGGCGGGACTTCCTTCGTCCACAGCCATAACCAAGTGGTGAACGGTGTAGAAGTCGGTGTCACCAAAATATACTCTTATGGCCCGAATAGTGAAACCAAATCCACGCGGCCCACGCCGAACTATGATAGGAGGCTTCAAATGTTGTACAAGTGGAGATAATTCTCGACAAGGGGATGCGTCACTTGAACTCGTGCTGGACCCTCCCGGTGAATGAATAGGCTGAGGATTGGCCTCGTCAGAAGGAATCACGAGAGACAATCCGGTAGCAGATGCAGACTTTATGACAGAACGGGAACGTCCTTTCATACTGCCAACAGATGCATTAGAGCTGGGAAGGGCGACACGAGGAGGTATCGCAGTCGACGTCACTGAAGGTGAAGACATTGGCGTTGCAGTTCCATCCCGGCCTCCTTTGTCAGACGGCAATTTCTCACTTTCATCTACAGGAGAAAGTTCTTTGTGCTCTGGCGTTGTGCAAGGATGTTCATCCTCAGTTGAAATGGAAAATCGTGGCACTGAATCCCGAATGACAAGTCGGCGGCGGCGCTGAATTTGTGGCGAAATATCCTCACTCTCAGTCTGAGATGAATCTGGTGTGCTTTGGCTTCCCGGCTTATGTCCCCGGTTGTAATGTGAAGAACCAGGCGAATCAGTTATTTCCTTCGCTGTTCCATCTTCAGGTGTGTTAACCTCGCTGCACACCAGAGACGGTGGGCTTTCAGAATGGTCGGAATGGGTGACATCTTTTTTAGGCAAACCGGCGTCTTCTCGTAATTTCTGCTCGTCTTCCAACTCTTTTTCAACCCGGGAATACACCTTTCTGTAACGAGGCGAAAAGGATTTAAAGCTTGCAAATAACGGGACTTCGTCGGTGTCGTCAGTATCTTCCATTTCGTCCATATCATGGTTATAACGATCCAGGCGGGTGTCAAAGTAGCTTGTATCTTCTTCACTGTTTAAGTGAGGAATGAATTCTGCTTTCTGACGCAAGATGGAATTCCAATCCAAAGTATCAAAATAATAGTGCTCTTTAACTTCATGTGCTCCACCAGTACCTAAACGCTCGAGTGGATTTTGTTGTAGCAACTGCTGGATAAGGTCTTTGGCGTCGCTCATCACGCCCCATTCGTCATCGTCGGGCCATTCTATCTCATCAGTGATGACGTGCATAAACAGCTCCTCAATTGATTCGCCAAAAAATGGGGGGCAGCCTACTAAAAATTCGTACAAAATGATTCCTAACGACCACCAGTCAACCGGTTTTCCGTACGATTGCCGAAGTATCACTTCTGGGGCAATGTATTCTGGGGTTCCAAAAACTTGCTTGTCCGTAAATTGTCGTGCGTCTCTGTCCACATATCCCTCATAGAGATTTGTTGCAAGATTCATAAGTCCCATTTTCGATAATCCAAAATCTGTTAATTTTATGTGACCGAAAGCTGTTATCAGTAAATTATCTGGCTTGAGATCTCGATGCACAATTCCATAACTGTGCAAATACTCTACAGCTAAAACAGTTTCGCAAAAATAAAACTTTGCCATATCATCTCCTAACGGGCCAATATTTTTAAGCAGTGTAGCACAATCACCTCCTTCGACGTATTCCATCACTAAGCAAAGGTGTTTTCGGGTTTCAAAGCTGCAAAACATGCTAACGACAAAAGGATTGTCTGTAAAACTCATGATATCACGTTCGGCAAAAACCTGTTCGACTTGATTACGAAGCATTAGGTTATGCTTATTAATTTTTTTCATGGCGTAGCGCAGCCTTGTGTCTTTGTGACGAACCAGGTAAACTGCTCCATATGCCCCGTTGCTGATAAGTTTTATCATTTCAAAATCATCTTCAATTGGAGTTTTAGGCCGATTTGTAATCAGTGCTTTTTCTTCCGGTTTTGTTACTGCATCCACAGGTTCTGGAGTTGGTCCTTTCTTATTTGCGAGATCATTTGGGAATCCTATAAGAGAATCCCTTGTGAGTCCTAGTTTGTTAATAATGTATTGGGGAATATCAGTTTTAATGCCTTGTATGCCCTTAGCTTGGCCCTCAGCTGCTTCTAATATATGGTAAAATTCTTCGGGATCAAACTCTAAACATTCTAATAAGCGGGCAGGCCTAGCAACTATTAATAACACTTTTTTAACTAAAGCTGCCAGGACTCCTGTTGATGATGGTGACTTCTCACGGGCTTCTGTGAGCAGCTTTTCCAAGTTCTCCGACATTTCGTAGAAATAACGACTTGTCACCAGTTTTTCTTCCGATTTCTGAAGACAATCACGAGCCATTTCCATGACTTGATGGTGGACGAAACGGGCGATACCATCCGACATATCCACTTCCATGTTGCTGTTAATGAATTGTCGCAAGCGTTCTTCCATTTGTTGGGTTGCTTTCGGAAATCTTTCTTTATATAGTGTATTCATCATGAACACTTCATTGTTATCAATACAAGGGGAGCGAACTGGACTGCTAAGGCTTCTAGAACGAGGTCGCCTTATTGGTCGGCCTTCATCATCTAAACCGGGGTTGCTTTCGTTACTCGAGAAGTGACGATGGGACGGCCTTGGATCATCTGGAGTTGGCAGGCTTGGAATTTGATGCAGTAATTCTTGGGAAGAACATTGTGATGAAACATTTGAACTGCCCGGAGTATTAGTTTCATAACCAGAGGAAGGAAGAGAGGCTACAGACCAACGACGCCCATCCACTCTTTTAACGGATGCAAACGCAAAATGCTGGCTAGGAGACATGTTACGTGGACTTTCTAGCGGACTTCCACGGGATACTGGTGAGTGGCATCGAGGGAATGTTGGGGATGTGTTTGCTATGACGCTTTTTCGCTGGGAACAGCGACCTCCATGGCGTGGCATGTTGAATTCTTTTATGCTAGCAGTAAGACTCGGCGCCGACTGCCCCAAAACAGTGTTTCTCATGCGAAGAAGACTGCAGGTTTCGGTGCTTGGTGAGTTGACGGGAGTGTTATGGCACGGCGAAAACGCAGCAAAGCTTTCTCGTCTTCGGCGAACATCGTCAGACATTTGTCTTCCAAGACGAAGCCGACCCCTGCATGGGAGTTCGTCATCAAGCGCTCTTGTAACGGGCATCGCCGAGTCATGACTGCCACTCTTTTTAACCACAGGCGGGGGTACTCGGAACGGTAAACCTTTTTCTCCCAGCATTGTGAACTCGTGTTGATTAAACTCCAAAGTACATATGCTAAATGTCAGACAAACCAACAACCAATCAGAGCTTTGGCAAACAGATATGGGAATGGATAGGAACGTATGACTATGTTTACCCTTTTTATAATCCAACACGTGCTACAGCTTCTAAAAAAAAATCCCTCCTCACGGCACTGCCATGTGCTACTACCGTGTTCGAAAATTATAATTTCTTATTGAGTTGTACTACTGCCTCCTCAACATGGAGGCCATCCATACTTTTACTCGTTCATCAGTTTAGAAAATGGTATTTCAAACATTGGTAACTGCCGAAAACTGCAGAGCGGAAAAAAACAATATGAAGCAATACTTGGCTAATGCGGCGTCCTCGAAGATTTTTTGCTAGGGCGTCATGTCCTCGGGGCTCTTCGTAACCTTATTAGGGCTTTACCACTAATCCTATGACTCACGCTCGAGAACCGCAAAGAATGCAACTCTTTTATTTGGACCTACCAGCACAGTCCTTATTTCTTCATAACAAATCCAGTTCTTCAATACAATTCAAGTCGGTCCACGTAAGTTCATCATAAATGAGTTCTCCTCCATCGTGATCTAGATTCTCATTCTCAACCTCCAACTGTGTTTGTACACGACCTACACAAATCGTACTACAAAACGCTCCCGACCTTCGAAACGAGTACTATCTTCAAAGAAAACACAGAACGCTGCCATAATCTTGGATTACGAACAAACAGTACAAAGTCATTCGCACTCACAGTGCTTCGCATGGAGATGGATTGATAATATTGAACGTCGTGTCAAGGGCCGTGAAGCCGCCATTACAAAACACGGAAGGTTGGCTGGTGATTGCGTTGAAAACGCGAATGGGACTCGAAAATAACGGTCAATGGCCCCGGACGTGAGAAAACCGATCGATAAAAGCATAATGCCGTGCCGAGCTTTTCACACGGTTGCAAATTGAAATGAAGTCGTTCTCGAAATGCGCAAAATTCAACACGTACTTGGTGTTAATGAAGAAGTAACAAACGTTCGGAAAAAAAGCGCTCATGATTATTCGTTAACTGACGAGTCGACAATCTACACACCGTTACAACTGCATGAAAACTGCACGACAGCCATGATAGCACTCGTGCCCTGGTGCACAGCCTGGTGACGGCAACCTTGACGACGACGCGCTCGTTACCATAACAACCACATCACCAAAGCAACAAACACCAACACTAAAAAAAAATTCTTACAGTAATAAGTGGCGCGCATTTCACTCTTAAGTTACAAGCTGTTTACCTACCCAGTAAAAAATGACTTACCGCTTTTCAGCAGCTATTTTTCTGTTGTAAGTTTCAATCAGGTTGTCATTTGCTGTACGGGAAATTACGCGATTACCCGTAGTACCTGAATAAGGAGAGATACCTTTTTTCTTTCGCCTACTTCTGCGATTTTTCGATTTTTCTTGCGATTTTTCATCCATTTCACTTGTTTCAGGCGGTGAAGGATTATTGTTGTCCATTTTTAAGTGAAATTTAGTATACCCAAGAACAAGGACTTTGAATCTGGAAGTGTTTAAATAACAAACTTACGGTAACGCGGTTCTTTACCGATCTATATATGCGTGCAACTGAGGTCTGTGATCGATCTGGATTCCTCTTATTTTTGCGAGCCTTCAAAATGTTGCATTGCAGTTTAAGGCGGTTTCCTTCAAAACACAGCATTAAACTTAATTTTTTTAACAACAGCAAGACAAAATTTGGGCCTTACAAGCAGCACAGCTGATCTAAGTTAATAAAACTACCGCAGGTTTTATCTAAAACACCTGGTTCCTTTTTTTTTTTGTATGTTACAACGAATAAACCCCATTACGGAGATTAAAAAAGCATCACTACGCAGGTTTTATCTAAAATACTTGTTTTTTTTTGTAATGTTATAACGAATAAACCCCTTTATTAAAATTAAACATCACCCCACCAGCTACGTAGTCAACGTTAAAAAATTTTATTGTACTAAAGGATTTTTTGTTTCTTTAAAAATGTTTGTACATTTGATTTTATGATTTCGGCTACTTCATTTGTTTCAACGAAAGTGATATAACGTCACAATCCATATTTGTATAACGCTTCAAAAGCTAGAGTTTTAATAAAGAAAAAAACACTTTTACAAGTTGAATATGGCAGCAGAAATTCATCTATCGTGGAAAAGAAGTTCCATTTCTTAACTTAATTATTAATTTTAATTGTATTAAAGCCTGGAAGCATCACGGTGCATTGTACTTTTCCAGGACGAGCAAGAAACAGTCGGGAAAAAAAAAAGAAGAAAAAACAGTAGGCCTACACCAAATAGAACCACAGACAGTACTCTATCACTATAGCATCATTTCTCACTACTATATAGACACATCCATTTTTATCAATCATTATTTTTATTAAATTTAGAGTGGTTATAAACTTAGGGACTGGTCATTATTTGTGGTGTAGGAGAGGAGTTTGGAGAAATGAACATGTGACCAAAAAAATTTTCGATGACCCCCGTCACACCCTTGAAAAATGTTGACCCCCCCCCCCGTCCTCAAGGGCCCAAAATACCGTGAGCCCCCCCCACCCCATCTAAAAAAACTTTGCATGCCTATTGAGACCGTCTGCAAATATTTCCAGTAGCCAAATTAAATAAATAGCTCTCCAACCTGACAAGTTACCACTAGTTTTATGGGAAACGTACCTCGTTTTTAACAAAAGGACACGTTGAGTTGAGTTAAAACGCCAGCTATGTTCCTTACACCCATCTTGTTTCGAGTTTGATAAGTATGATGAACGCTCTGTTTGCTTGCACATCCGCAACATAGTCAGCACCTGACAGAAATAAAAGACAAGGAACAAGGACGTAAGGCGTTTCTAGAAAGTTGTCCGAAACAAAACAACATTAGGTAGTACAAAGAATTTATAGGTAGTACTGATACTGACAGCCTCAAAGCTGTGTAAACACTCACATCAATGGGGGTCAGAAGCTGAAGTGTTTTTAGAAATTTTGACTGCTGAAAGTGTCATCTTGGAGGTCCAAAATGACTTTTTCTTTCAGTTGGCTTAGTGTTTTTTTTTTTCCCTTCCCCCCCCCCCCCTCCACCCCTTGAGGGGGTCTATAAAAATTTTTGAACTCCCTCGAGAGGGTTCCAAAAAATCCATAACACACTAAACTCCTCTCTCCCCCATCCGACCCCGGCGATAAATAATGACTGATCCCTTACTGTTTTTTGACAGAGCATAAAAGTAACATCGTGACAAAAAAAAGGGACGTACAGTCCAGTTATTACGTATACAATTCGATCATCTTGCTGTTTGTTGAAAAATAAGTTAGCGGAACTTAAAACCAAACGCGCACTTAATAAGCATACCGTAAGACTTAATTATTCTATAATTAAAAATAAGAAAGTAAATAACTGTTATATCGATTTATAATATGTTAAATTTTCTATTTTTTTTTAATGAAAACGTCGATTACTTTCTTGTTTTGAGTGCTGTATTCTAATGTCAACCTTGTTTATGTACGTGTCTCGTTACTCGCGGGAACTGTCAACAAATTCTCGAGATCCAAGATGGTGAGTTCCAGTTGCGGTTTTGTGGCCGGCGTGGCGTCAGACACGTATTTTTACTTAAAATATTTAGAATATTTAGCCAGAGAGAGTGTATTAATGTACGGCTGAGAATACTGAGGCAACATTTTAGTCGTATGTTTTACGATACAATAAACACGTTTAGATATAAGGTGTCACTGCGCGATGAGTAACGATAAAATACAGTTTGAATAGCTTTTTTTTTTAACAAAATAAAACTAAAACTAAACTAAATATAAAGGTCGTTATCTTTCTTCACATTTATTTTAATGTCTTATGTTTTAGTGTAGTGGGCGGGGGGGTTGTTCGCTTTCAATAGTTACCGTAGTTTATTTTAGTGGATAGGTAGTATTCTCCGTTATCCACGGTTGAAATTTAATGGCATGATATAGGGTGCTAAACAGAGAGGCGACGTTGCTCAAGTCAATGTTTGGTTTTAAAGTGACTTTTTCTGCACATACTCGTGTGCTGAGGAAATTAATTTGCTACAAATTCAGTCTTCGAAACCCATCCATGGCTGGTGCTCCTTTCACTCGGTTTGTTGCCCCACAATTAATAGTTTACAATCTTTTGTCCCTTAAGCATGCAGGAAAGCCCACCGTATTCGTAACCCGACCCGACAACCTTACCAGCATAGGCTATAGGGTTAGGAGCTTGACCATTCACGAACCATGTTTTTTTTTCTTTTTTTTCTGTTGGTGAAAAAAATTGATGTGTACTATTGCGATTGTAACCTGTAAAAGAGCCTAGTTTTTTTGTTTGTTTTTTAGCAAGATTGTCCCGAAATAGCATTAGCCATTGGAAAACATTGTGATTCAAACATTATTTTAAAATTGTGCTCTTGAAAAATCAACTCCAGATAAAATGATCTGTAGATTTTAGGCAGTAATAATGTTTAAATAAATAACCAGAGCGGACAAAATATGGCATCGTGTTAACGGCCTATGTAAACCAAGTTTTAGTTACGGTATGTGACTTTGTGAGCAAATTTGTTTGTCTAATGTGTCTTCTTTGGGACCTATCCTTTCTTTTTGGTGAATAATGTTAAAATGCCTTAATTAGGTCCTCTAGTTGCCAACTTTATATTAGTCCCATTTGAAAGCTGTGCCAGTTGATGTGGTGTATCTTGACTTTGCCAAGGCCTTCGATAGTGTTCCAACAAACTTGCTCTTTTGGAAGGTTCGTAGGATTAGAATATGTGGTGCCTTGTTCAACTGGCTGGCTGACTTTCTGAGTGGTAGGCAGCAACGTGATTTGATCAATGGCCATCACAGCACTTCGCAGCCCGTGACCAGTAGAGTCCCCCAGGGCTCGATCCTTGGACCAACCCTTCCCAATGTCGGTCGCCACTCGCCATTTGGCGAGTGGAAATCAACAGTTGGCGACTTGGAATTTAGCCTTACTCGCCAAATCGGCGACTAGCTACAAAGCATGCCACTAAAAAAGGGGTATCTCTGGAACCGTTCAAGTTAGAGACGAACGGTTTGCGGCGTTATGCTCAGATTTATAACGGCTATATAACTGGATTTTCTGCATTAATACTGGAGTTAGCACAATTTTGTTAATGCATAAATTAGAGAAACCTTTCATCATACAAGACGTATTTGGTATGTGGCGATTGCTTTGTAAGGTCTTCTGGCCAAGTGGAGACTGCTACTGGATTGAAATTCGGAAGACAACCCTCTCGAATGTCATTCCAGTTGCAGTCGCCACTTGGCCAGTAAACCTTAAACAGTACTCGCCATTTCAGAATTTATACTTGCTACATACCAAAAACATCTTATTCAATACATGGTTTTTCTTTATGCATTTGTAGAGTTGTAAAATTTTCTTTTACCGCAGTACTGTTGCAGAAAAGGCTGTTGTATAGCCCCTGTAAACCTAAGCATAACGCCGCAAACCGTTCGTCTCTAGCTTATACGGTTCCCGAGATATCGCTATTTGAGCGCAAGTTTCTATTGCTAGTCGCCGTTTTGGCGAGTAGGGCTAAATTCCCAGTCGTCAACGGTTGATTTTAATGGCGCGTGGCGACCGACATTGGAGAGGGTTGTCGGAAGGGTTGCCTTGGACCCGCCCTGTTCATTATCTATATTAATGATTTACCAGACAACCTTAACTCCAACCTTGGCATGTTGCCGGCCACAATAAGCTTGCCTGTGCTATTCAGGGAGTGAACGACAGCAATGCCCTACAGGACGATCTTGATAAGGTCTCACTCTGGTCCAAAAAGTGGCTTCTCAAGCTTAACTGGTCTAAATGCAAATTACTACACATTGGAGCTAACAACATCTGTCACGCCTACTTCATTGACCAACACTCAATTACTGACTCAAATGAGGAAAAAAGACCTTGGTGTCTTTGTAACAAATGACCTGCAGCCATCTAGACAATGCTCTTCGGTGGTGCGAAAATGCCAAATTGAACTGGGCAGAATCAAAAGAAGTTTTACCTACCTTAGTCTGAAATCTGTCCGGAGACTGTACTTGACTTACGTCTGACCCTACATGGACTACTGCAGCGTTACATGGTCACCTTACCTTGTTAAGGATCTGTCCCGACTGGAAAGGGTGCAGCGTCATGCTACTAAACTATGTCCCCAATTCCGTGAACCTACCCTACGATAACCGCCTCGCCTACTTGAACCTCCCAACTATTAAGCAGCTTACAGACCTCGTGGAGCTGTACAAGATTGTGCATGGCCTATATGGCAAGGATGTTAAAGGGCTTTTAAACGTCTCTGGAATGAGCAAAACCCGTGTACATACACTGAAACTGTCAAAAAAGAGAGCCCACTACAACACTGTGAAGTTTTCTTTTCTGTATAGGACTGTGGAGCACTGGAAAGACTTTCCCAAAATGTTGTCGCAGGACGCAGTGTGAGATCTTTCAAGCGCCTACTGAGAGACTTCACGGAAAGAGACAAATCCTCCCATGCCTAAGCACAAGCCCTTTGGCGTATCAGCCTGACGTTCATCTATCTATCTAAAAAAGCTGTTAAAGTCATGATTTGAACGTTAAAACTGACACTGAAGACTGACGAGCATTCTTCGGAAGGACAGTAGCACTAGCATACTGTAATATTTTCGAAGGTCATGTAGCAAATGAACTAACATTGCAGTAAAGTATGCTAAAAAAATGTACTGATACAATACCAACTACAAATTGTAAACACTGATTTAAAAAATAATGCTACATTTATCTTAAATACTACAGGTCTGTTAGGAGAAATCAACCCAGTATAGACCTCCTTTAGTTCACTCAACTTGACGTTCAGTTCCTCAAAAATCTTTTTAAACTTTAGCAATTCCTTGCATGATACTTGATTTGGAAATGAACGTTAAGTCGTGTATAACCTCGGCCTTTTTTGCGTATTTATCAGACGAACACATCAAGGCAGTAATGTCGTTTAAATTCTTTTCACCCGTTTTTCTTTTCTTATACATGTAAATTCATCATTAATAAGTTTTATTTTGCTTAAATTCACTGCCTCTTCTGCCGATGCTATCCTCATTCTTTTTTGCTCACCCTGGTATGAATGATACTTCTGTTTAGCAGCTGTAGCAGCGAGAAGTAACTTGATGACAATCTGAACATTCAACACTCCTGGACAGCACTTTCCTGATTTACTTGTGTTGTCAAAACTCATTTCTTTCGCACACACACAGTTTTTGGCAGTATGCTGGGTTTTCCTCCAAAGTAGCCAGTCACAATAATGTCTGTCTCCTAACCACAGTTCGTCAAAAACACAGGAGCAAGATATATTGGCTTTAACCTAAATAGTCCATAACGTAGGTTTACGTGAACGCATTAGATCGGCATCACTCCAAACCTACAGCAGTAGAAGCCGACCTTGATAGTTGGCCCACAATGCAACGCAAAGCCAACAGAAAGCATAAGACTACTCCGTTAAAAGAGTGCCCACTAGTCGTACCAAATAGACAACGGAATCATATTGATTAAGTAATTAATTAGTTACGAAAAACTTATAATTTAAAATTTTAATTAATTTTGTAGTTAGTTAAATTTAAGATGACACGCTAAAAAAAGTTCATTTCATTTTCAAGGATATTCCAGGACCAACGTTGAAAATAGAGGATTTCAACGCCTTGAAATCACTTTGCCGGATTTTAAAGACATTCATGGAATGTACGAATGCTTTATGCACTTATTCGTAACACTGAACAATCAGTCTGCGCCTAGGTGGCCATGCAGAAGAGGAACATTTTGTGCTTGGCAAACAGTTTCTTACGGTGTGATGAAAATACTGAGAAGGGAAGCCCATTTAAAAATACTGTCTTGTGTGTCTTATCTACGTTACTATCAGCATGCAGATGACAAATTCCCACTAGTGATTAACGTTAAAATTCATTAAGTTGGTTGGGGTCAATTTTGTTCCAATTTTGCTAATTTTGGCCATCATTTGTTTTGCAGTACTCGATTTTATTCAAGCAAGAACAAGGTAAATTTTAATTCTTAACAACTTTTTTTCCTTCACGGTCCACTTGCAAGAAGTGTAGTGTTATATGTACTACATTGCAGCCCACGAAGATAGCATATGGAGTTGTGCCTGGGTCAAAAATGAAGCTGCAGAAATCGATCATATAGTAACAGGAGCAGTGGATGATCTTGTCAAGTGCTGGAAATGGTAAGTTGTTATATGGTTTGTAAGAAAGTCTGATTTGCTATTATTGTTGGTTTGTTTTAAAATATTCATATAAGTTTGAAAATCAGCCCCATGTGAGAATGTTTTAAATTAAAATTCTCAAATTAAATTCATGAATTTGTCGTGGAGTGCAGAGTTGGCACTCGTTGAGTCACACAGGCTCATTAAAAAGCACAACAAAAAGAAGGCGGAAGAAGTAAGAGAATTTGCAAAGAGTTTGTGTGTGATTTTTCGCAAACACGATAACGTTCTCAATTTTACTAAAAACCTCATAACTACCGTTACTGTGAAATCCATTTTCAACTGAAAAATGATCAATTTTCTCCATTATCGCACACTTTCACACAGAAGACTCTTACACTGTCTTGCAAATTTTCGTCTGCCTTAACTGCAGTCTTCATCAGGCACTCATTCCACAGCTCATTTCCTTCCTCTGGTCACGTTTTTGCTCACTTTGAAATTTGAATTTGCCAGACTGCATGGCCTCCTGTATTTATGTAGTGGTCTTAATGTTCCATGCTTCTATTTCTTGTAAGTGTTTCACAAGTCCCTTTTTACTAGATGTTTTATACAAGAACGTCAAGAATGCCACAAAAATACAGGAGGATACGCAGTCTGGCTATGTAGTTCACACGTTTCTTGCTGCCTGACGAAGATAGGAGGACTAAAATTTTTTCATTTTTTGGATAATGCTTATCGAACATGAACAATGCTGATGAATATTGATGCTTACCCGACCCATTTCGATGTAGGAACACTGAGTAGATATTGGAGAAAGTGGAGCGGCAGAGCACTGCCCTGTGGGGAGCACTTAGCAGAAAACGTATTGTGTTCTGTCCTGTGAATAGAGAAAATAAACTAATGTATTATAGCATTTCTCACCTCTTCCGAGTAAATGATAATAGTACCCAATTCTACGCCTAGGTCTTGACTACTGGGAATGGAAGTTCAACTTATTGTTGGGTCAAGTCTTAAAGGCACCTTTACACCTTTTCAACTTCTAGATGCAGCACCATAAAATCTTCGAGCAATTTAAGAAAATAGCGGTAAATAAAAAATGGAACAACACTATTTGCAGCTGCGCAGCAATTTTCATAACAAAAATTAGATCATGTGACCCACATCAGCCTATTGGATGACGGAGAATCTTGAACATGGATGCTGTGTTTAGAATACGGGCAACACTATCGAAATGGTGAACAGGCGCCTTTAAGTAACCTGTGTACGAGAATCATCATTGCAGTTTTTTGTAACATTGTGAGGCAGGCATGACACATCACTAGTAAAAACCAACACATTTTGTTTATAGTTCCTCAGTTTCAACCAAAATTTCCTATATTTATTCTTCAATACAGGACAGATGACAAGCTTGCTCTTCGTCACAGTTTAGAAGGCCATGCTCTTGGGGTTGTATCAGTTGACGTAAATGTTGAAGGCACAAGTAAGTTTTGACATTGATACTGTAGTTACAATCTGATAACAGTTATTCACATGTTCCAAACTGTATTACCCTGAATATAAGGCGACTCAAATATAAGATAAGTATCATTTTTGGGCTCTCATTCTAAAAGAATAAATGGCTGTGATCATAATACGGGTAACTTTAGTTAAGTTTTCATAAGGCTTGGTATTACATTTGTTAGTTTGTGTACTAGTAAATGTACCTTGTACTGGGTTCGAAGTCCAAAATTTTCATGACATGTTCGATTTAGGAATGCTTACTGAGGCCATTTTCAAAACACATTTAGTTTTTCTAAATAATCTGAATACCATTTGAGCAACTGGCTTGAGATTAGCACCATTGAATAGTTCGGAAAAACTATTAGAATGACGTTTTTAAAAATCAAAATCAGCCAAAATTTGACCGAGTTATGGACTTGAATGCGAGTATAAGACGATGCTGCTGATTTAATGGTATGAATTTCAAAAAAATAATCATTTTAGGCCGTGAAAATAAATATGCATTTTCAAATCTCAGGCCAAAACACTTGGATTTTAATTTTGCAGAGCTGCAAGTGGTTAGCTTAACTTAAGGTAGGCTACAGTTATTGAATACAAATTAGGCTAAATAATACTTAGCTTCAGTTAACTGAATTGCTTTTTCCTTTACAGTAATTTTACCAGGGTAAAAATTTGACCACAAGGCAGTGCTTGAAAACCAACTAATTTTTTTTCCGTGTTCTTATATTTGGAGTAATACGATATTTTGTTGTGGCATGGACATTATAAAACAGTTAAAATTGGAAATTACTCCTCAACGTACTTCCTTTGGTTAAAAATCCAAAGTTTGGAGGTAATTTCCAATTGAAATCAGCCTGTTGAAGGCAGCTTGCTGAAACCGGTCTGTTTTCGAGGTTATTAATTTCCCATTTCAAGTGTTTTAGAATGATTTGATGATAAAGGTGGAATTTCATTATTCTATATATTGCTTAGCCTTAATAATGATTAAGGCTGTACCGAACCGAACAAACCGAACCGAACATGGCCGAACAGAGGGTGTTCGGTCTTTCAAACGCAAAATACCGAACCGAACATTTTTTCACTTCTAATAGACGGATTTTGATGTTTGAATACACCATTTTGAAGGTTTTTTCGCCAGCTTTCCGTTGGTCCGAACCACAAGTTCCTAGCTCTAACGGTTCAGAAGTTATAAGGGAAAATGTAGAATTAGTGGAGATTTTTTCAAGTTTAAACAAGAGTTTCAACATCTATGGACTTACAAGTCCATGTGAAAATACCTACATTTGTTCAGAAACTTGTGCTTTGATGAATCTTTGTGAACTGAGTTCTACATTTCAGTTTAAGACAGATTGGTTTGGTACATTTTTGTTCGGTTCGGAAGTGTTCGGTGTTCGGCTTATTTAAGGTTTGTTCGGTTTGGTTCGGTTCGGCTGAAAAATTCTCGTTCGGTACAGCCTTAATAATGATTGAGTTAATTTAAGCAACTCTTCCTTTCCTTGATGGTCTATCATGCTTAGTTCCAATAATTGTTTCCCACCCAGTCTTGTCTACCCGGTTACGTGACTACAGAATTCCAGGGCTTGCACAGGGTCTGAAAAACTTGAAAAGTCACAGAATTCTTATTTTTCTGAATTCCACGTTTGGAAAACCTTGAATGGCATGCGGTTTTTTTTTTATTCTTGGAAAGTCACAGAAATGTGATGTGCCTGAAAATGTTGTTGTCAATTAGTTTGACTGAAATTATAAATTACAACGATTTCTTTCTTGATTTAATTAGTAATGGGTGCACAGTGTACCTGGTGGTAGCGTTTGAACCTTTCAGGTTACGTTTTGAACACACTAATTTCTTTGTATTACTTTGAATGTTCGAAGTTCAGAAATCACAAAATGTACGCTCATATTCAGAACAGGAAATACGTCATTGTATTTCGTGAATTTTCGATAGGCAAATTGACGAAAAGGTGTTAAAATTTTAGTCCTATCTTCTTCAAGCTTCTCACAAATTACTAATGCTCCTTACTACTGTATTTACATCTTTGATCATGCTCTCTTCGGCACCGGACGCCGTTAGTTGAGAATGAAGCCTACTATATTCACTGGGTAGAGATGCACGCTCGCTCTGTCATTTTCTCATAAGATGTGCTCCCAACTCATGACCATTCAGATGCTGGATTTACGCGTTAGATAGGCCTTGCAGATTCATTATGGGATTTCCTGAAGTTAATTCGTGGTGTATTGCAAAGGACTCCAGGGTTCTCAAATGGCGACCTCTCCTGGAATTCGAGACTGAATAGTGTAGTTGTTTTCTCCCATGCTGTTTTGTGGCCCGTTTTCTTGCAGTGAGATGCGATGCTGTTAGCTTCCACAAGGTTCCGTGTATGTGCCATATGCTACCCTACACACGTGTGTACCAGGGCTCAAGAAATCTTAAAAAAATTGGGTGCCAAGTTGGCTCCTAATCAATATTTTTTAGTCGCCAACAGCCCCCCCCCTCCAAATTAAAAGTTTCTCGGGCAAAATTTTTATTTTTTATTATCAAAAATGACCATAAAGCAGGTGGTCTTTTTTTTAATAATGAAAGAGCCGGTAAAATGTTAAAATGTAGCGTGCAGTCATTAAAATTGTAAGACTGGTCGTTAAAAAAATTCCTTAGCTTTCTTTGCTTGCATTCCCTCCGTTCCAACAACTCATACTTGGTAAAAGACACTCAACTTAGGAACACGTGATTTAAAATTACCCCCATATACTCGTACACCTTTCTGTCCCATTCCCAGCACGAAAAAAAGGCTTAAATTAAGTGGATAAGCTACCATTATAGATTCGTGATTTTCCATGAATAAACCTTTTAAAAGAAATATCTACCAGTGACAGCCCTAAATTTCATTCAGACACAACTTTACTCCAAGTTACTTGGATTTGTCAAAACGATCACGCTAACAATGCAAAAGCAGATGTGATAAATTGCTCTTAAAAGTTACCTGAAAGGTGCACCTACCACCAGTAATATGTAAGATAGAGTTGGAATAACTAGAGATACTCAAAACGGTAGAGTAATTGTTGTATTGTATTGTTACTATAACAAAGTAAAAAAATATAAGAAAATTATATATTTACTTTCTATTTATTTTCTTTTAATTTTAGTGACTTAATCTCGAGTGCTTTTCCCCAGTTGTCAGCGTGTAGAGCACCCTACCGACAGCTGCTAGTTTCATAAGCCAAACACAACACATTCAGCAGTTAATAATTAAAATAACACTTTTCATTACCGTAATTTTTAAGTCTTAAATTAATCACAACTTTAATATAACGAATTTTGGAAAACTTTGTAAGATCACCAACTCCCAGCATCACTGTGCTGGATTTCTGATTTTCCCATTTTCACTGCTGATCGTTTCTGACCTTCGTAACAGGCACCGCAAAAAGTAATATTGCTATCGTCTAGTTAAGTTAGGCTACTAATGTTTTACAATCATCAGAATTCTTTAAATAACAAAAGGTAAACGAAATAGTAAATAAAAGTTTATTTACTTATATTATTAAATAAGTAAATAATAGCACAGTGAGTGAGAAGTTAAAAACTTTCCCTGAAAATAACAATGCGGCTGCGATCTATTTTTGTTTTTCACAAGATGCTAAAAGAATGTATTGTTGGCGAATTTTATGCAAAAATAGGGGATGGAAAATTCGCCACAGTGGCTACTGTACCTCAGATAATATTTAGTCGTCATTACCAATTTTTTATTCGCATTTGGCGAATTGGCGACCGTATTTCTTGAGCCCTGGTGTGTACCCTTTTCTGTGTTTCACCGATATATGCAGCATCACACCCACTGCATGGGACGCGATGTACTCCTTCATTGCGACACGATGAGCTTATCTTCCTTCACCTTTTTCTTCTTTGACCTCACAGTCCTCTCTACCTGGGGCGCAATGGGTGTTTCATTGCTTGAAGAAATGCACTAAGAACGGAAACAACATGAAGTCAAGCCTCATGAGAAAACCCATTGCACACCTAGTAGAATGGACTGTGAGGTCAAAGGAGAAAAAGGTCGAAATATGAGCGAAAACATGTCCAGAACACAGCTGAAGGGGTGTACCATGCAGTGGGTGTGATACTGCATATGTCGGTGAGCCACGGAAGGGGGTACACATGCGTGTAGCGCAGCATATGGCAAATAAACGGACCAGAAAATAGCATGGGAGAAAACAACTACACTTTTAGTCACAAATTCCAGGAGAGCTCTGCATTTGAGAAGCCTGGAGCCATTTGAAATCCAGCACGAATTAATTTCAGGGTAGCCCTTGATGAATCTGCAAGGCCCATTCAACCCGGGAAGCCAGCATCTGATTGGTCATGAGTTTAGAGCACATCTCACAAGAAAATAGCACAGCGAGAGCGCATCTCTACCCAGTGAATACAGAAGGCTATGTTCTCAACCGACGGCGTCTGCTACCTAAGTGAGCACGATCACAGATGCAAACAGTAAGAAGCATAATTTGTGAGAAGCCTGAAGAAGATAGGAGTACCGAAACTTTTAACATCTTTTCATCAATTTCAAAGCATTTTCAAAATACAAAGATGTATTCCTTTTTCGAATTTCAGTGTACCTTTGTGATTTTTGAACACACTAATGAGCAAGCCTACGAGCATCGGCGTTTCATCTCTTTCGACCAATCGTAGAGCAGTTTTTAAATGTACCGTAGCTTGGCCTGGTTAGGCCTAACGTGCCTCTTCATGCTATGTTACTGCATGCACTGTGTCATTACTACTAACTGGATTTCGGTTATTCCTTCTGGGGTGGATGTTTTATTTACATGAATTGTTGAAATGCCGTGCCACTGTCAAGAAAGTTGGGATGAAAATTGTATATTCTCTAGGGATGTGCGAGTACAAAAATTTTAATTCGAGTCGAGCCGAGCCGAGTTTGCAACA
>JAHWFP010208359.1:3395-51439 GCA_023313725.1 Lithobius niger | reverse complement strand
ATCTTATAAATTCTACAGCCCACTGCTAACCTTTCGCGCGGTACCTTTCCTGCTGAACGTTCCATACATCATTAAACTTGAACAGCACTTGTTATTTTTGAGATCCGACACAGGTTGCAGCAGCGAACGACCACGTCGTCAAAAACACTCCACATCGAACCGACAATTACAAAATGGACGCCGAGCAAGCCAGAGCAGGCCGCCAAGAGGAAAGTGACGTCATGTGAGCATGCGCATTGGTCATTGTTTTTTGTCTCGGGAATGAGCCCTGACCCGCGCAGCAGCGTTGAGTGGCTTGTCCACCTCACACGTAGTGTGATAGTACATAAGCCCATGTTCCGATTAAATACGTGTGAAAAGATTCAATTGCGTGTATCGCAGCTAAGATCTCTTTCACAGTTGTGCTTTCCGTTTTCTCAGTTGGTGTCAAGGATCTTGAAGTATAGGCCAACGGGTAGGTTATATGGGTGTATCTGTGTGAGGCAGCCGCCAAGCACCACGTAACTTCCATCCGCTTCAATGTAGAACTTCCATCCGCTTCAATGTAGAAGGGTTGTGAAAAGTCCGCGTGTCTCAAGGTTGCAGCATGTACCATAGTTTCATAGCTTTTATTTTCTTTGTCAGGTTGGATGCCAGTTTCGTTCACTACAAAGCAAAAAAGTTTAACTTTCTTTACTGCACAAAGACCAAAATACCAAGTGAGGCTGGTTGATTTTGGTTTCTATTGCCCTTATGAAAACATTCATAACCCAATATTTAGCATTCCCTTTCTCTTAGCGCCGTGTGATCTAGAGATTGATATATGTGATATATAGATTGAAGTTCTATGTTTATCGGCGCCGCTACCCACTGCGCATGCGCAGCCTCCAGTATATAAACGCAGACGCCGGTGCCTGTTTCATTTTTTGTTCCTGTAAGTGCCCCAGTGGTGACACAGAGGGGAGGAGGGTGGGATATTGGGTAATGTATATTTTCATGAGGGCAATAGAAACCAAAATCAACCAGCCTCACCTGGTATTTTGGACTTTCTATGTGCCATGAAAACATTCATTACCCAATATTTAGCATACCACTGACTTCGGCAAAGGCGGTGGATGCAACTTGATGGAGCCCCTTGAATAGCGTGCCGATCCTCAAAAGAACAAGTCTTTGCATAAGCTTAAGGGGGAGTTTAAAGAATTCTCTTTG
Source organism: Lithobius niger (assembly GCA_023313725.1). Taxonomy (NCBI): domain Eukaryota; kingdom Metazoa; phylum Arthropoda; class Chilopoda; order Lithobiomorpha; family Lithobiidae; genus Lithobius; species Lithobius niger. The sequence continues at coordinate 50,251 of JAHWFP010208359.1, read as the reverse complement.
CGGCAACAAAAGGGCCGATGCGGTAAAGGCTGTCCGCCTGTGCTGACATATCTCGGCGGTAGTGTGATGTGAAGACCGTCGAGTGTTGCCAGGAGGCAGCTTCCATGATATCCGTGATGGGGATGATGTAGTGAGCCCATTAAGTGGATATTGCTCGTAGTTCATGTGCTGTGACTGGGATACCTTGGTCAACACAATCAATATCCAGGGCTTGTAGGCGTCTACGATGATGGACTTGACCACGTGGCGATCATGTGAGCGGATGTTACAACAGAAGCAAAGTGGAGGAAGAGTTGTGATCGACCTCGTTTGTTGGGATTTGATTTCTGGAGGTAGTAACGAATGGCACGGGCGGGACAGAGGGACCTTTCTGGCTCGTCGCCCGTTAATAGTGCAAGGACGGGAATGGTGAATGGATTGGTCCATTCGTTCGTTTTTTGTGTCTTGGCTCTGAATGAGGGCGGAGGAGTCAGGGTGACCGCGGAACAATCCGTATGAAAGAAGCAGTCCATAGTTGTAGCAGACAGAGCTTGGACTTCACTGCATCGGAGGCATGCGGCCAATGCGATTAAAAATATGGTCTTCCTAGTGAGATGGCTGAGACGACAGGTTGACAGCGGCTCGTAAGGTGGTCCAAGTAAGGCATCGAGGACGATTGAGAGATCCCAGCTTGGGAAAAGGCGTCGTGTTACCGGTTGTTATAGTTCAAATGTTCATAGGAGAGCCGAAATGCGGAAGTCATCAAGGAGAGAAGGGTGATCGGCTGCTCGGAAGACAAGTGTTGAGGGCAGAACAAGAAACGTGAATGGTGGATCCTTGTAATCCTTCTTTGGAGAGGCCATTGAGGAAGAACAGAAGCTGGGCTATAGGAGGGTTGACTGGATCGACCGTCCGTTGCAAACACAACGAAACCACCGTTTCCAGTGGCTGTCGTAGATTGTGTTGGTAGAGGAGCATACTGCCTTAGAGGCGATGCGAGAGGCCTGCTCAAGTGGAACTCCTGATGCTTCGAGGAGTCAGACGATAGTAGCCACGCGTGTAACTGGAATGGTTGTCGCTTCTTGTAGATTATTGACCTTTGGTTCTGTGATAGCAGGTCCGAGGCGTCCGTAAAGAGACCGAGGGGCAGAGGAAACCAGATGCTGCTGGCCAGTTGGGTACTATCAGGATGAAGAGTCCGAGAGTTCGAGAGATTTTGGGTAGAATCAGAAGGAGTAATTTCGGAAGAGGGAAGAGGTATCCAGCCCATGCTTGGTTGTCCGGGAGCGAGCTGACGAAGTGGGTAAGTTTGGCATTGACCCTCGTAGCAAAGAGGTCGAGGTATGGGTGTTCCCAGAGGAGGAAAAGAGATGTGCAGATGGATGTCTTGAGGGACCATTTCCCGGCAGGTGGGCAGCGTCGTGAGAGAGAGTCCGCGATTACATTGTGGTTGCCGGAAATGTGGAGAGGTAACAGGGTGATCTTCTGATTGATACAGAGGGTGAAGATGTCGACGCGATGGTGTGTAGAGAGAGCGAGTGCGCGCCCCCATTTCACAGGTAGGCTACTGCTATCGTGTTGTCTATGTGGACTTAACTATCTTGTTTGGAGGCGGTTCTGGAAGTGTCAGAGTCCGAGATATACTGCTCGGAGTTCGAGGTAGTTGATGTGTGCGGTGGGGTGCTTATCCAGCGTCCGGCGTAGGTGAGGTTGCAGAGGTGGACACCCCATCCATTGAGTGATGCGTCGGAGAAGAGGAGGATGCCGGGGGTTCGTTAGTGCAATGGGACTGAATAAGCCAAGAACGGAGGGTTCAGCCATTGTAGTAGGGAGTCCATGGGGAAGGTGTATGGGCGGAGTCATAGGATGTCTGCTTGAGTCTGTGAGGGACAATGTTGATTGCGGAATAGATGGAATGGTCTGACCAGCCACTTTCCATACGGTACAAGGAGAGCTACGGAATCTAACGACCCGATGACTGAGTCGAGCTGATGGCGAGTGAAGGTTGGCGTACGTAGGAAATGTTGAACCTTGTGAAGGATGGATTGAATCCTTTCTGGTGACGGCATAACTGTTGCTGCTTGGAGGTTGAAGACTCCGAGAAAAACGAAGTGTTAGAAAGGAGTTAGACGTGACTAGACGCTGCGGTGTGATATTCTTGTGAAGAGTGAGCTGAACGGGGGCTTGGTAGGATATGACCTAGTCTAGGAAGGCGTTCGCGCGGATGTGGTGTTGATGAAGATGAGCAAGGACAGTCTTTAGAACAAGTGTGAAGATTCTGGGTGCCGAGTTGAGGCCAAACAGAAGGCATGTGAATTCGTAGATTGTCCCATTGGTTATGAAGTGAAAGAGATGTCGTACGGATGTCGTATGAAGTGGAATGTGAAGGTACACATCCGCTAAGTCTACAGAGATTGTCCAATTACCTGGAAAGAAAGCGTGGCGAACAGAATACACTCTAGACATTTGGAAGTCGGGATTCCGTATATCTATATATATAATACGCTTAGGTTGGGCAAGCAAATTCATCGTTACGCACTATAATGAAAGAGGGCGAGCGACTGAAAATGTCAAACGGGTGTGGCCTGTAAAAATCAGTAACAATCGAAATACTGCTTTAATAATGCTACCTTTAAAGCAGACTTGAAGAGTTTCAAAGTTGGTTCAGTAACAATCACTGCTTGCACGACCGTTGTTGGGTTTATTGCGCTTGGTATCAGAAGAGAAACGGGCAATTGAGCGTCCTCCATTGAAAAAAGACATTTACTTCCATAAAAAAACAAATCAGCAGGGGTTACAATGGAGGGGGACCAGGGATGGGGGACATTCACACCACTCAATTGGGGAATCCGGGTCGGGGACGGGGATGCGGTGCGGGATGAGAAAGGGGTTACGGGGGGGGGGGGGGGGAAAACAAACCAAACAACCGGATAGGTCACAGGGGGGTTCGGAGGAGGAAACGGGGCAGTCAGCACCCGTTTCATTCCATACTGCCCACTACAGTATTTCGCTCAGGTATGCGGGAACCGGGAACCGGGGGTACAGTGTACAGTGTACGGTTGTGTTGTGGTTGACTTTTGTTGACGCCAAAATCACTTGTGCAACGGCAAGGACTTTTAGGTTTTGCGCCAAAACCATGAGCGGACGTACAGGAGAACGTGGCCAAGTATTGTTGACCACGATTGGTGAACACTTTGTAACCATGAACTGGATTGGTTAACGAACTCATGAGCTGATTGGTTGTCCGGTGGAGCTCTGGATCCGACCGGAGCATATAAAAAATCAAGGGCTTCAGAGCCCGGTGTTCTATTCCCGTTGATTCTTGTGTTGAGAAAGAACGTAATATTGTAACCCAAATCTTGTTATGATTATTCCGCATTAAATAAGGTTTAACTACTTCAAGATTGGCTTCTACATTGAACACACGTTACAGTTGGTGGCAGCGGACGTAACCCGAACTACGAAGCCTAGCAGTATCACCGGAGATCGATCACGGAATTGCCGGAAGCACAGACATCAAGCCGGGAAAAAGTTGGTCAACAACGGCAAGCGAAGGACTGCAACCGTGCGGAAATTCAACGGCAGGTACGAAGCTCAAGCCAGACGTGGACGGCAATAAAGAAAGCGTGGTCGGCGATCTCGGAGAAAAAAAAATTGCCAGAAGTTGCTGAAGTCAAGCCAGGAAAGTTGGTCGACGACGGCGAGCGAGGAACTGCAAACCGAGCGGCGATTCAACGGCTGTGACGAGGCTTAAGAAGGCGGCAACAAGGCAACGTGGTCGGCGGAAAAAATTGCATCCCACGGCGATCAGGTTGGAAGATCGGCTAAAATTGTGGACTAGCATCACGCAAAAACATCTCCAGAATCCAGATTGGAAGTTTTTATAAGAAAATCAGCGAAGTGGCAGCGTGGAAGCTCGAAAACTTCAGGGCCACTGCAAGACAAGAACGACAAACACGCTTCAGACGGAACCGGAAGTGCGTACCGGAAGTGGAAGTGCCTGGGAGAAGAACTCGATAAGCAACAACTGAAGAGTCCAAGAGAGAATCGTTGATCGTCAAGCAGGTCGTATACACGTTTATTGCGATATTATGGCAAATTATTTTTTTAAAATTAACGTTAAACTTGCGAACTTGTTTTGAAAATGTTTGAAAACGGGGAATTAGAACCAATAAAGCTTTTGGCTGAAGAGTATCAGTTAAATGTGAAGACTAGAAGAGCAATTATTAAAGTTTTGCAGGCTAAAATTGCAGATGGATCTTTAGTCGAAAATTATGTGGATAGCGATTTCCTTGATTTCCAAGCCGAAGTAAATAGGCAGAAAGAGCAGATTGCTCGAGATAAGGAAGCTAATGCTGTTAGTATTAACAAAGAAAGATTAAGGCTAGAGCATGAACAAGAAATGCAGAAAATTCACAAAGAGCTTGAATTAAAAATGCTTATAGAAAAAAAGAAATTGCAAAGAGAATTTGAGTTAGAAAATAAGAGACTAGAATTCAAAAGGGAGAAATTAGCAGGTGAGGAGAGAATTAAATTAGCTGAAGCTAGTGCAGCTAGGACTCCCAGTGAAAATGCTAGAAATCCCAGTAATATTTTTAGTGCAGAGTCTAGAGACAAAATAGATATGACACGTCACATGCAACCATTTAAAGAAAATAGTGAACAACAACTTGGGTGACCAACAATTCGGGTGAACAACTTTCACCCGAATTTGTGAACGGTTGAATTTTCCAGAAGATACTTGGTCATTGAGGTTGTTGTCTTTACTAAGTGGCACAGCTAGAGAAGTTGTAACTAGGCTACCTAATGTAGACTTTAATGATTTTAACAAGGTGAAGCAGCAACTCTTACAAAGGTTTCAGCTTACATCCGAGTCTCTTCACACCAAATTTCGAAATGCAAGTAAAACTCGTAAGCAATTTTATAGTGATTTTGCATACATGATCCAAACATATTACTCGAGTGGAATGGGACAGCAAAGTGTGGTACGGATTTCAATAAGTTGGTTCAGCTTATGCTAATTGAACAGTTTTTAGATAAAGTACCAAATGAGTTAAAACTATGGTTAGTGGATAAAGGGGATTTAGAAAACCTAGTGCAGGTTGCTACTTTAGCTGATGAATTATGGATGGCTAGGCGTCGGAGTGGTACCCAAAATAACCATAGTAGTGAAGGGAATACAGTGCAGAATTGTGACGAAAATTCCAAGGGAAATGGGAATAGGCCTTATTACAAGAAATTTAACTATTACAAGGGCAATAATGGTAATAGTGGTAACAGTAACACAAATCCAGGGTCAAACAATGGAACAGTGGGCCATGGGCAGGTAAATAATGCTAATAGTGGAAATGGAAATATGGAAAGGAATGGACAGCAAAATGCTAAAAATACAAATGCTTCAAGTAATGGGCAAAGTGCAAATGTGGATGGAGGTCAACATGGGTTTAAAAATACAAATGGTAATTCTAAGCAGTTTGAGGCTAAACGATCGTGTTTTGAGTGTGGTGATTCTTTTCTAAACTGGACCATAACATAATAGCAGGTTATGATTTAGAAGGTAAACAGTTAAGAGTTTTGCGAGACACTGTGGAGCAACACTAAATGTGTTTGCTAGTAAATTGGTAGATCCAGCAAATCTAACAGGGGAATTCATTCAGTTGAGTACAGTACTATTCCCCACTCCAGCAGAATTACCAGTAGCAGTTATGGAGATAGGATCCCCAAGTGGTAAAGTAAAAGTTAGGGCAGCAGTTTCACCCTATTTTCCAGGCAATTTTGATTGTATTTTGACTGACAAAACAATTCATGACATTCAGAACAAGAATGATGAGGAGCAGTCAGAATGGTGTAATGTTATTACTAGGGCACAGGCCAAACAACTTCATGAAGCTAGGCTAAGGGAAGAGTATAAATTGGAAGGTACAAAACATGAGCTTGAAAATGTGGCTAGGGGGACGCAGAAAAGCAGCAGTAGGCTAGCAGATTCTTCCAAAGTTAAGGTTAAAGTAAAATCTGTAGGTAAGGATCCAGATTTAACTAAGCCAGGGGCCAAAGCCAAAGTAAATGTAGATGGTGCAGCTAGGATTAGCAATGTGCTATCACCCTTGACTGAAGATTATACCAATTTAATTAGGACATCCACAGTGGAGTTAATTGAAGTTCAGAAATTAGATGAGAGCTTAGAAGGATGTTGGAAGGCAGTTCTGGGGAGTAAAAATCCTTCAACAGAATTTTTTATAAGGAAGGGAATATTGTACAGACAGTGGGAACAGCGCACTACGGACTGTGTTTTTGAACAGATGGTTATACCACTTAAGTACGGAAATCAGGTAATTGATGTGGGTCATTAGTAGTGTATCCCTGTTTCTGGCCAAGCAGCCATGCTTCCCAGGGGCCCCCTGGGCGTCCTGTAGGTATGGGAGGGGGTAGAGGGGTGTGGGTGGGTGGTACAGGTGTGTGTACCGATTTTGGTGGCCGTAGGTGCATTAGGTGAGTCGTGGTGGGCGATCGAAGTTAGTATAGGCTTGAGTTACGCTGTCCCCCCCACCTCGATGCTACGACGGGTCGGCTTCGCTGCAGTGCGGGGCTGCTCCTTCCCGGACGTCGAATAAAAATAATAATTGGTAATTAAAAAAAATGGTCGAAATGTTGTGGCCAGGCCATCTGTTCTCTCATTTGGGAGGAGGGGGGGTGGGGGGGAAAGTGTGGGAAGGCACGGTTTTGTAGTCGGGTCTAAATTTAGTGGCCGGGCAATGCTGGCTTCTTTGGACGGGGGTGCGTTTGCGCGACTAGCGGATGTGTTTCGGGTTTTTTTTTTTGGGGGGGGTCTATTAGCAGGAATGGCTGGGGTTTTGGGAAGTAGTGTATCCCTGTTTCTGGCCAAGCAGCCATGCTTCCCAGGGGCCCCCTGGGCGTCCTGTAGGTATGGGAGGGGGGTAGGGGGGTGTGGGTGGGTGGTACAGGTGTGTGTACCGATTTTGGTGGCCGTAGGTGCATTAGGTGAGTCGTGGTGGGCGATCAAAGTTAGTATAGGCTTGAGTTACGCTGCCCCCCCGGATGCTACGACGGGTCGGCTTCGCTGCAGTGCGGGGCTGCTCCTTCCCGGACATCGAATAAAAATAATAATTGGTAATTAAAAAAAATGGTCGAAACGTTGTGGCCAGGCCATCTGTTCTCTCATTTGGGAGGAGGGGGGGTGGGGGGGAAAGTGTGGGAAGGCACGGTTTTGTAGTCGGGTCTAAATTTAGTGGCCGGGCAATGCTGGCTTCTTTGGACGGGGGTGCGTTTGCGCGACTAGGGGATGTGTTTCGGGTTTTTTTTTTTTGGTCTATTGGCAGGAATGGCTGGGGTTTTGGGAAGGAGTGGGAGGGCAATGGTACGATTTTAATCTAGCATCTCATCGCTAGCTTTGTGCGTAAAAAAACAGACGAATAATGGTTCTCTTTCGTAAAATATGTTTGCCCTGAAAAGGGCCGTTGTTTGTTGTTGTTGTTCTTCTTCTTCTTCTTACTGGCCCTGCTGCTGTTGCTGTTGGCGCTGGCGCCGTTGCTCTTCCAACTCGCGAACAGTTTCTGCCTTTAAAGGTCTCGAAGGCACCAGTCCGGGTGTTTTAGCGCGTCGTTCCTGGTACAGATTCATTCTATTTTCAATGCTCGCCTTTACGTTGTGAGCGGCCTGATTCAATGGAATGGTTTCAACTTGGACATCTTCAATTTGCAGACGGAACATGGGGGCGTCTAGCTGCTCAGCCATCTGAAGACAGAATAATCCGCCAACAGCGTTTAGCAGACAGCTTCACCGTTTCGGCTGCATTGTACATGGGCCCCCCTGTCTCGATAAATGGAGGGTACGTCCTGCTTGTGCATTAGTGAACATTATCCACTTACCCCTCCTTTCGCCTCTTCAGACCGGGCATATTGTTCGTTTGAGTGGTGGAATACTAATGCAGGCATGATTAAAAATAATTGCCAAAAGCGAGCGATGGTGGGGGTCATTTTCTTACGACTACGTCACAAGCGCGACCCTTAGCACAATCTTCCCCCCAGCATGAAGCGTTGCACCATTAAAAATAATAAAAAAATAAAGAGAAAAAATGATGCGGGCGGATGACGTTTTCGTGGGAAGCGTTGGGCTGGGTGGCTCTCAAGCCAGATACTCCATCATACACCCATGCCTTGTATGGTATGCGCATGCACATTTTTTTCTGTTGCTATCACATTCGACAAAGGATCTTCAAATTTTAAACGCGGCCTGCAGTTACGCTCGTCTCCACTGTTAAATTGTAAGCTCCTCAGAATCTGGTCTATTTACTTGAAAATATGGCACAAAGCGACGTTTCGGATATAGACATTAACCTGCTATCTAGTGATGACGAACATTACGAAATATCGCAACTGTTAAGACCAAATCCTTCATATTCAATTCCATCATGCAGCACAGGTTCGTCATCATGTGCGAGCGAGGACGGTGACTCGTTTCCACAACGTAGTACAGATTCGTCATCGAGTGACGGGTACGACTCGGTATTTGACTCACCGGCTGGCAACGTAGCTCACAATATCGAAGACACACCTGCAAACGTCACCGGTGAGTTCACATTTGAATTATCGCCGAGTAACGTTTATGATGCCGAAGGTGGCCATCTCATTATATTTGACGAAGAAGTGCCAATGTCTGAAATATCGACTGCCTCCCCCAGCTTTTACTCAGATGTGACTGCCGATGACGAACGTTCGCCCACTAGTTCAGAATGCGTGTTTCAGATTATTCGGGATTACAGGGAGAAAGTAAACGCACGCTGGATGGAAAAACAACTGTCCCAGACAGTAAGAATTTCAATGTTTCCTTTCTTAATATTTTTTTTTGTTCGTAAAAAAACCGTTTACATAAATTGTAAAAATTTTTGTTTTAAAGAGGGGCGAAGAGCAACCGGAGACTCCCGTCACACCCCCCACCTTGGAGGAGCCCTCTACCTCAGCGCTCGGCCGGAATGAGGGGCCGGATTACCAAGACCCCCTCCCCGGTTCGATTCCCGTTCAAGACCCATCCACTGAGAAGATAAGAGTGAATGACGGGGAAGATAGCGACGAAATTGTGGCGCCTAGTCAGTGCAGTTCGACGTACGAAGAATTTATGTCGGGTGCAGTGGTAAACGCAAATTGCCGTCGACCTCTCACTGGTTCTATACCCACGCATGGTCCGTTCACTGGCAGGATACGAGCCAGTGACGGCGAAGACTCTGAAGGAATTGTGGGTCCTAGCGAATGTAGCTCTTCCTACGAGGATTGTGTGTCTGGTGCTGCGTTAAACGAAGAATTGCGTCGTTTAGCTGCCGATGCTATCGCCAGTTTACAGCAAGAAGGCGATTCAGTGCAGTTTGAGATTTGTGCCGACTCTCGGATACCTAATCTGGATACGTCGTTGCTTATTCAGCCTATTAGTGATATTAATCCAACTGATTATTTTTTTCTTCGCCTGCTGGTGTAACAGTGCCTGCACACAGTCCCACAACTCCCCCTGCGCGACTTGAGCAGCCTACAGTGCCAAATTTTAGTCCAATTACCCCCGTCCCCATTTCTAGTCAGCTTGCAACTTTGTACTCCCTCACTCGAAAGATATCAATCGTGCAAGTTGGTGAGGGAAAAAGTGATGGTGGTGATCAGGGAGAAAGCGGGGAAAGGGGGAGGGGGAGCCTAAACGGAGGGGGGACCTAAACGGAACCTTTTCGGCAAGGAGCAAGCAGATGCAGATGATTCCGCGTTCCAACCCCAAAAAAAAAACTCCAAATCCCGAAACCTACATTTAGTTCTTCCTCGTCCGCGCCCTCATCTCCATCACCCCCACCCCCCATCCCACCTTCTCCACGTGCAGGCAGACCTGAAATGACGTCACCACAACCATCTACTTCAAAAGGGATAACAAGTGCTAGACCTCTCCCACCCCCTTTATTTTATACAACAGATGATGATGATGATGATGATGGTACAGCTTCAAAAGTTTCACTCAACAATCACGAGCGTTTACAATCTGGTAACGTTGATTCGCCCAACAACAGGCTAGGTTACAACGTTCGTGATTATTACGAAGTGGAAAGCACACTGACACGTAATATAAAGCGTTACAGTACGGATGGAACCGATCTCATATTACGCTTTTTGCCCATTCCTGCCGAAACACTTAGGTCTCGCAATTTGACTATTTCAGACCACATTGGAGGTGTTTTACAAGATGCAATCAATAGAACATTGACGAATCTTGCGCCAACTGATATAATAGGCATCACGTTAGAACATGATGAATTGGACCGCCCAATCTTCGTTCCATTTCGCCTCTATTCAACTTTCCACGTCGGACTTTTACTACACAAGATTGAATTAGTACAACAATCAAAGAGAAATTTAAATTTGGAAAGCGGAATTAAATTAAGAATCACCAGAGTGAGACTTCCTGCAGGCCAAATTAAACCGAGTGGAGTGATGGATTCTTGGAAGTATTTAGAATCCAAAAAGAATTGTGTTTTACGACCAGATGTCGGTGGAGGGAATTGTCTAGCTCAAGCTATCGTACTAGCGCAAAGTCACCTCGAAGCCCAGTCGCACCTGTCGCACTCAATAAAAATTCCTTTTAGGAGGCGGCACAGAAAAAAAGAGGCAATTAAAGCAGCAATCAGGTATCTGCACAGGAAGGCCGACATACCATTGGGGACGTCATGCATAATTGAGCACATTGTAAAATTCCAAAAACTTCTCGATAAAATGCCTGAAAAATTCAACTTCGCGTGTATACATTCCAATATGGTGCTTTGTGCCCAATTTTTACTGGTAGCCAAAAGCACGACAAAATTGCAAATGTGGTTCTTTTCGAAAACCATTATGCTTACTGCAAGAAAGTAAATACGATTCTCGGCAGGAAGTTTTATTGTCAAGACTGCAATGTAGCACATGACGACAAAGACGCACATTGCTGCAAAAAGCAGTGTATAATATGTAGAACGAAAAGGACGTACTGCTCCCCAACTAATCCACCCGTCATCTGTGATATATGCTTTCGCCAGTTTAGAGGACCTGTATGTTACACTAATCATCTAGTCATTGATCAGGTAGACAATGTGTCAGTGTGTGATATTTATCAGCGTTGCAGAAAGTGCTTTAAGCAGTTTAAATCTACGGATGGAGACCACAAATGCGGTTTTGTAAAATGCAAAGTGTGCCTGAAATTGATGCAGCCAGAAACACACGAGTGCTTCATAACGAAGACTGCGAATTATGTCATAAAGAAAACCGAAGTTTACTGTCTTTTCGATTTTGAAACAGTAGCTATACAAGATGTAGGAACAGACGGAAGGGGACGACCGCTTAAAAAACACGTGGCAACATGTGCATCCCTCATGCATTGTTGTGAGCACTGTATTGACAAGTATCCTATCGAGCGTGATTGTTCATTCTGCGGCGAGCGCAAACATGTTTTCGTAGGATTTGACTCACGGGATCGTTTTTGCAAGTTTCTTTTTGGTAAATTTGGCGGCCGTACAGATGTAAGTGTTACCTGTTTTGCTCATAATTTTTCCGGTTTCGACAGTTCTTTCGTAATTTCGTACCTGCTAGAGCATAAGGTAGTATCAAAGGTAATGATGGCAAGTGAGAGACAGCAGACGGTATATCTTTCAAGGATTTCTTCTTGTTTATGCGATCATCTTTGAAACGTGTTGGACAAACTTTTGGACTTGAAGAAATTAAAGGAAGATTCCCCCATTTTTTTCTGAAGAAGGAAGAAGATATAAATTACAGGGGAAAATATCCAGATCCTGCATGTTACGGAAGATCTGAAATGTCGCCTAAAGAAGGAGCTGAATTTGACTTGTGGTATACCTCTGTTGTAGAATTAGGAAACCAGTTCGATTATAAAGAAGAACTTCAAAAATATTGTTTGGATGACACTATCATTCTTCACAAGTCTGCCATGAAATTTTGGAAGCTTTTCATGGAAATCTACCCCAATACATGCCCGTTCCGATCTCTCACCTTACCCGCTGCAACCATGCGAGGGTACCGAACGCATCATTTACAACCTAACACTCTAGCCTATATACCCAGCAATTACAGATGCGCATCAAAAAATACTTTAAATCAGGACTGCAGTGGCTTTATTGGGAAGAAAAACAGCGTGGGGTTGACATACAGAAAGCGGACAGCGTCTCAGGTGAGGTGAAAAAATCCGGCTATTACTGCGACGGGTACACTCCTTCAAGTCCCGACAGCAATGCTATTATATTCGCTTACGACGGCTGTGTTTATCACGGTTGTTTAGATTGTTGGCCTACCTGCAGGAACCAGAAAGCATTGTTTTCCCATCTCACACTGAACGAAGTTTACGAGCGTGACCTGTTCATACGCCAACAATGGCGTGACAGAGGATACAACGTCGTGATTCAAAGAGAGTGCGACTGGCTACGTTTTTTGAAGACTAACCCTGAAGCAAAACAATTTGTTGACTCTCTAAACATTCAGGACCCTCTATCATGCGCAGAAGCAACACACGGGGGAAGGGTCGAGATGCTAAAATCATACGCAGTATCAGACAGTGATTATATAATTGAGTATTTTGATTTTGTTTCCTTGTATGCCTTTTGCATGTACCACGGGATTTTTCCGAAAGGATGTCCTCATATAATCAAGAATCCGCAAATGACAAGCCTTGATGGATACTTCGGCCTGATCAGGTGTACCGTGCTCCCCCTGTCGACTTATTAATTCCCGTCCTTCCGAAACTTATCAATGGAAAATTGATGTTTGTACTCTATCACGCTTGCGCATTGTCGGAGAACACAGATGCTTGTCGCCACAAAGACGACGAAAGAACTATCACGCACGTTTGGTGCACACCGGAACTCTCTCTTGCGGTCAGGAAAGGATACAAAATTGTTGCAATACACGAAATCTGGAATTTCGACCGAGACGAATCATTTTCTCCCTTTAAGAGTTTTGTCGAAAGACTTCTACAGGTAAAAGTGCAGTCTGAAGGATACCCACCAGGATGTGAAACTGAGCAACAGAAATCAAACTACATACGCCAATTTGAACAAGATCAAGGAATAAAGCTGAACCCTAGCAAAATTGAACTCAACTCATGTCTGCGTCAAATTTCTAAGGATAATTTATGCAGCTTGTTCGGTAAATTTATTGAAGGGGGGACGAACTGGAGACAGTTTTTGTCGACACCCCTGAAGAATACTTTAAAATATTGTCGGACTCAACAATCGAAGTAAGCGCCATCAATTTTGAGCAGGATGATGAGATAGCGCGCCTACAGTTTCGCAAGTGCTCAAATTTCGCCAAGCCCAAGAAATACAACAATTTTCCAGTGGGTGCCTTTATTACAGCGTACGGGCGTATTGCATTGTATGAAGCTATGGAAAAGTTCCCGCCAGGTGCACTCTTGTACCATGACACGGACTCGATCGTAATACAAAGATTGCGTACGGATCCCTTACCAATCCCCGTTGGTACACATCTAGGTACTCTCACAAACGAAGTATTGAAAAACTGGGGAAAACATGCCTACATCTCGAAATTCTTTGCCGCCGGAAGCAAGCAGTACTGCCTAGAAATGAAGTTTGAAAATCAACCAGAACGTGTAGAGCATGATTTAAAAATACGTGGATTTTCCCTAACTTCAGCAGCACTGGAATTTTTAAATCCTCAAGTTCTGGAAGAAATGGTACTTGGAAGACAGGTAGACAGAACAATAACAGTTGCAGACCCACAACAGATTATACGTCGCAGGAACGTTGTTATGAACGCATATCACATGAGAAGCATTATCGACTAGTTCACAATAAAAGGATATTACAAGATGACCACACTACAATTCCTTACGGATTCAGAAATCAGTGAAAGAAAAAAAAAATGTATTTTCTGTCAGTTCTTCTTTTCGCGAAGTAGGCTAATGCTTAAAAACAATGTAAAAAAAAAAGTTTAAATGATGAGGGTTTAAAACCATCGCAGTTTTACGCGTATACATCAGACCAGTCCATTCACCTATCAAAATTTTTTTAAAGCTATATATTTCTTTTAAAAAAAAAGTTTTAGCTTTTTCAAATTATGCTTCCCTTGCAGGGTCTAGGGTCAAGGAGGTTTGGTGGCGAGTAAAACGCATTTGCCTTAGAAGCTGCGTTGCTATGGGCAACATTTGCATGCCACAAAATATCCTCGCTCACAGACCCCAACTCGTAATAGCTTTAAAATGATAAAAAATTAACATTTTTTTTCTTTTTTAAATTAAGCTGATTTCTGATTTCGTTTGTCATTCCCTCCGCAACAGTCATGGAAGACAAACGTTTAAAGGCAGCATTGCTCGTACTTGGATTATTATCATTCCTTACTGCATCGATAGAAGTGTATGTATTGTCGACCAGTCCTTATACCAATGAAACTACACTGTCCGCACCGTCTCACTGCTTAACATCGTACAAGACCTCACGAGGGGACCGTTTCAAGATTTGCATTTTACCTCCCGACAAACAAGCTTTCATCAAATCGAACTACACATTGTTAAAGGAAAATACAACAATAGGCGCTACAGTACAAATAGAGTGACAGATGGAACTTGAAAGCCCTTTTTTCATGCTTATTAGCGGACCGTCACACAGCGGCAAGTCTTATTTTTGTCGCAGACTGATACATCATGCCGAGGATATGATAAAGCCTCCAGTCTCAGCGTTTTTGTGGTGCTATTCTGAAAAACAAAACTGGTTTGCTGAATTAAAGCACAAAGTACAATTTCACGAAGGTGTGGTAGACATTGACAATGTCCCTCCTGGAACTCTGGTTTCTTACGATGACCTTCAAGACCAAATCAAGGACAGTAACATTGCTACAAAAATTTCACATCATCGAGTATCTCTTGTTGCTACATAACGCAAAATATTTTTTATAAAGGCCCCGCCCACCGTGACCTATCACTGAATGCAGGATATTTAACAATTTTAAAGAATCCGAGAGACGCTGCGCAAGGAATTTTTCTGGGCCGACAATTATACCCCGGCAAGACAGAATTCTTTAAAAAAAAGCTCTGCAAGACGCTACGAAGGAACCGCACGGGTACCTATTTATAAATTTACGCCAGTCGTGCCCCGACCACCTACGTCTGTCCACGAACATTTTGCCAGGCGAGAAAATTGCAATATACATCCCCAGGTCTCCGTAGCCACCTAGTCATTTCATCATGTGCGCTCGAAAGGTTAAGAAGGCTAAAAAAAAGCCGGCCGGTCGGTCAAAGATGACAAATTTGAAAAAAAAACGTTCCAGTGCTCGTTGCTTTAGGAAAATTAAACAAAAAACAAGCCAAGTCCATCATTGAAGACGCATCTCCCGATTTAATTCGCTGTCTTTGCGAAATATCCGATAATCTATTAAAGAAAAACATCCCACTTTCTACATGTCAGCTGAAAAAAGTGAAGAGGCATAAAAAAATAATAAGAGCTTTGGCGGTTCGTGGAGAATCGGTAAAAAAGAAGAAAAAAATACTTTTAAACCAAAAGGGAGGAATTTTACCTTTTTTACCCTTATTGCTGCCTGCCTTAGCAGCCGGAGGACTAATTGGGAAAGCTATCGGAAAAAGGATCTAGAGATATTTCTTTTCACTCTTAGCCCGTTTTCAACTCTTGCATCATTCATAAGTGTCTCGCCGCTCTAACCTGACACGTGCAACATTTGCAGCGCTCAACAATTGAAACCAACAATGAAAAAATTGACACTTGTTCCGTTTGAATCGGCGGTGACTCCCGTGTATGCCCAGCAGTCCTTCAATCCGTATTTTCGTCAGACATTGGACATATTTGAACCCACAGTGAAAGCCGTTAAGACGCTTCAAGACGACATGACCAAGATGGTGCAAGACCCGCAATTGACAGAGTTTGATAAGGCTACTTTTTTAACGCAGATGCAAGCCAAAATGAACAATCACATAAATGCCTATAGAAATAGTCTCAACCCTCAGTCTGCCCTTCTCACATCCTCGTCACAGACCCCCACCTTCGCCAACAGTGCCATCAGCCGCAGCGACCGCAACAATAACGCACCCGCAGCCAGCAGGGCCTGTCACTGCAGACACGAAGGCTCGCATTTTAGAAACACTCTCTAAAGGCAACAGAACGAAGGCAAGCTTCGTGCTAGACGTGCTCCAATCCAACCCGGATTTTAAAATTAACGAGAAACACGAAATTTTAGTACAGGACCGTTTAATCCCTGGGAGCAATATTGTAGATCTCTTACTTTATTCCACAACTGCAAGAAAGTATCCCGGTCCTTTACAAAGCGTCGGAGAATTCACTCAACAATTAAGGGAAAGTAACGTGCAAAAGAGCTATTTGAACTCTCGTGCTCTTTTGAAAGTGAGCGCCGCTCCTCCCGCTCTCCACTTCCCCCTCCCCTCTTCTTTCACGCTTCCTCAGCTGCATTTTGCTTCATCACCTTCTCCTCCAAAATTGGACCCGAATTGGGACGTATTTCCGGAACTGACGTAAATAATGAATGCTTATTTCTCCAAGATTTATTACGATCCCAGCCATTGGGCTAGTTACGGGTCGGCTGTCAAACTTTACAAGCAAGCAAAATTAGATAAACTTCCGTTCAGTTTGAAAGACGCACAAAATTTTCTCGCAACTAGTGACACTTATTCTTCGCATCGTAACGTCAGAAAGCGTTTCCCAAGACGTAAAACTATCAGTTCTGGTTTGCACGTGCATTGGGAAGCTGACCTTATAGATATGAGTAAATTTGGAAAGCAAATTAAAGGGAATAAATGGATACTGCTTGCTATTGACATTTTCAGTAGACAGATCTACGCTACTCCCATTATATCCAAGGCAGGTAAACACGTAGTAGAAGGGTTTAAAAAAATTTTTAAGCAGGCAAAAGCGATTCCTGAAAATTTGCAAGTTGACAGAGGGCTAGAATAGTACTCAAAGTTTTCGCACGATTTCTTAACAAATAAAAAGGGGATAAATCTATTTTCTTCAGAAACAAACAACGTGCATAAAAATGCTGTGGCCGAGCGCGGAATAAGATCTATAAAAAGTAAATTATAAAATAGCGACTCACCGCGGTACTTATAAATATATTGACATTTTACCTGAAATTTTGAAGAGCTACAATTCTGCCCCCCACCCAGCAATTCGCGCTCCACCAAACTCTTTAAATTATGGTAATCAGTATTTCTTTTGGAAAAATTACCATTCGCCCGCCATAGTTTCACCAACGCAGGGTCCCACGAAAAAATTTACTTTCGAAGTCGGGCAGAAAGTTAAAGTGTCAAAATTACGTCATAAATTTGCCAGAGGGTATAAACAAGGTTACAGTTTAGAAGAATTTATTATCGATAAGCGTTTCCCCTCTACCCCCACAAACTTATTCCCTCTCCGACTTGCAAGGTGAACAGATCTTGGGCAAAAGGTATGCTCACGAGCTGCAGCTCTCTGGGAAACAAAAGGACGATTATCACACTATAGAAAAAAATTTTGAAAACACGTGGTAAAGCCCCCAATCGACAATTTCTTGTAAGGTGGAAGGACTACGATTCCTCTTTTGACAGTTACGTTGATGAAAAGGATTTAAAATATAGTCCCGCATCTTAAAAAAAATAATCTGCACTATGGCTGCTCATGATAATTTTTTCCTGCAACTCCCCAGTAACGCATCACCCACTTGCACCCTAATAACACGTTATCAGAATTCACCATTCATCTTCCTAAACGCATCGAGCTTGAGGGGAGGTGGGCTGCTGCTTTGGTAGAATTGCAATACCCGCACTCGTTTATTCAATTGCACAAAACACGTACTGCAACTTTTAAAATTGTCAAGAATCCTTGGAAGCTGATGGCCTTTCCTTTTTTTAACCTTCGGGAACGTATTGACGATGACGATGATGAACAATGGGTCGATGTTTTTAAAGATTTTCTAAATAATTATATTACTCATATTCACGGCAATGACCCTCCAGTTAAAATAGACGTGAATAATGATGAAGGTCGAAAATTATTTAGAGTACTACTCAAGCCAAATTGCAAAGTTTCGATAGAATCGCGATTGGCTTATATTTTAGGGTTTGACGGAGACGGAGATGAATTAGTAAAAAAACCACTGAGGCACCTGGATTGCCTAGAAATGTACTTGAAGACCCATTGGATCATTTGCACATTAACGTCTTATGTGACAGAGAAACATCATACGTCATTGAACATACAGTACCCGAAGGTTTTTATCCCGATGTCGCTACATTAATGGACACCATAAACGATATTGTTAAAAATACTAGAGCAAAAGACGACATTAACTTCGGATATGATCCCCTAACCAAAAGAGGCGGGGTTGAGTTGGCTTATGATGTTTCTGTAAGCTTTAATGCAGCCATGGGAGAACTTATGGGGATAGGCCATGCTGAAGACATATATGAATCGCAATTTTTCAGCTACCCAGTAGATCTGGATATCGGCTTTAAGACGATTTATGTGTATTCTGATATAATTTCACCAGATGAAATTGTGGGCTCGTCTTTGGCGCCTCTATTGAGATGCATCCCTGTACGTGGCGTGGATGGTACCAACATTTCAGAAATCTACCAATTTGCATTCTATAAACCCCTAGTGCATAACGCCTTTCACGAAATTAAAATTTTTCTGCTGGAAGATACAGGAAATTTAGTACCGTTTGCGGGGGGAGGGAGGGTCAATCTGACCCTACATTAAAAAAAAATAGATTGAAAAAACGAAAGTACAGGAGACTGGTTAGCCAGTTGGTGATTAGATGCGGTCGAAGAAGGAAGTTTATTTTTTTTCTATTTGGCGCCAATAACAAACATTTTTAAACAATGAAGGTCCCTCCACGTAACACATTAGCGGCTTGCTTTAATCATTATTCCCGCCAGAGTGGGGCCCTCCTGATTACTTCGCCGGAAGTCGTTTCCAGCGCGGAAACGGTTTACTTTCGAACTTCAGAGCTAGAGCTATTCCGTTCGTTTTACCGTTTATAAAAAATGCAGCATTAGATGCCAGATGTTATTTTTTAAGGCAGGGGAAACAGTTTCTGGGGGATTTGAGCAGTGGGGTAGGATTCAAGGATGCTGCCAGTTAGAGACTCGGACAAGTGAAATCAGATTTCCTAAACACTGTATTAGGGAGGCAGGGAGGGAGTGGGAGGCGGGCGAAATAAAGGAAGAAAGCTAACTTATCTGCCCCGTTTCCTTTTCCCCGCAATCAGTCTGGCTCTAGACGCGTAACAGGACGGGTCGGAAATAAGACACGTAAGAAACAGACTAATCGCAGAACACGTGACATTTTCGATTAATTTCTTTTTTTTTTTTAAATGGCGTTAGTCCACCATGCTTTGCAAGAATGTGGGTCGGGCGGTTTTGAAGTTTTTTCGGTCCCTCCAACGGCTATTGATACGTTGGAAGTGCAATACGTCGAGCATTTCCCCATTAATTCCCTAACTTCGTCCACTCCCATAGAGTTTAAAGTACAAACTTCGGGAAGCGACTGGTACTTGGATTTAGACCAGTCTTTTTTAAAACTGCAGGTCAAAATTGTTAATGCCGATGGAAGCAGCGTGGCGGCAACAGATAAAATTTCGACGGTTAATAATTTCCTTCACTCACTTTTCCAACAATGCGACGTGATTTTGAACGAAACTCTAGTCTCCGAATCGGACTCCTGTTATCACTTTCGTAGTTACATAGAAAATTTATTAACGTATTCAAGAAAAACGAAAAGATTGCAGTTACGTCTGGAAGGCTGGTTTAAAGACCAGGCAGGTAAATTTAACGATCTAGACCCTACTGACGATAAAAGTAATGCGGTTCTCATTAATCGTTGTAACTGCATAAAAGCGTCAAAGACTTGGGAATTGCTCGGCAGATTGCACGCAGATTTTCTCCAACAAACACGGCATCTTTTGAATGGAGTGGACGTGCATTTAAAACTCATTCGCAGTCCAGATGCATTTTCATTACTTTGTGCAGACAGCTCGAAAACACCTAAGGTAGTCATAGTGAAGGCCTCCCTTTTCGTTAAAAAAGTAAAACCGTCTCCCAATATCCTCCTCTTCCACGCCCAAGTACTAGAAAATTCGAATTCCCTTTATATTTTACGAAAAGTGGGGATGAAAGTTTTCACAATACCTGCTGGCACTCTAGATGGCAGTATTGATTCTCCTATTGTTGGAGTCTCGTGTGTGTAGGTATTGTAAAGAATAGCGCTTTTTCTGGTGCATATACAGAAAATCCTTATTTTTTTCACCACTGCAACGTTAACCACATTGCTCTTTCCGTAGAAGGGCGTCTGATACCGTCCCGTCCCTTCCAACCAGATTTTGCGAACGATTTGTATTCAAGAGATTACTGGTCCTTGTTCACCTGTACTGGTCGTGACCTTAGTGGTGCTGCCCTAGATATTTCTTATGAAGATTAT
Source organism: Lithobius niger (assembly GCA_023313725.1). NCBI lineage: Eukaryota > Metazoa > Arthropoda > Chilopoda > Lithobiomorpha > Lithobiidae > Lithobius > Lithobius niger. The sequence continues at coordinate 29,811 of JAHWFP010208359.1, read as the reverse complement.
AAAGGTGGCTGCATGCTACATATGTTCGAGTTGACTCCAGACAACTGCCCCGGTGCCCCACACCTAAGCCTTGCGAAACAAGGTACAGTGCGCCTGGAATTAAAGTTTGCCACTGCACCTACGACACCCGTCAACGTCATATTCTACTGCCAGTATCAAACCGTAACGGAAATAGACAAAAACCGCAGTATTATAATCGACCAGTAAGCGTCCCAACTAGCTTGCCTTCATGGATACTCTACAACTTTCTAGGCTCGCTCGCAAAGACACCAAACTATCCAAAATGTATGCCGGCACATTTCCTTGCGATTTGCTTCCGAAACACCCAGTGCGTGAAACGTGTCTTTTTATAATAAATAAAGACTTCCATTGTTCTCCAGGGTCCCACTGGGTCGCTGTCATGCTTCAACCCAAAAAAAGAAACGCAGTGTACTTCTACAGTTACGGCGGACGTGCTAACAATGCTCACATTGATGCTTTCTTAAAGAAAAACAGTGACAGTTGCGACTATAACACAGCAAACCTTCAATCTCCCTGTTCAAATGTGTGTGGTGCTTATTGTTTGTACTTTTGTTATCATGCTGCGAGAGTACATTCATTACGTGACATTAAGAATTTTGATAGCAAGACCAAGAAGCGCAACGATTTAAAAGTTGCAAAATTCGTAAGACTCATTGTCAAGCATACATTCGCGCAAGTGCACCGAGATTTGGTCTGCTTTAATCAGACTGGACTATTTTCGTAATTTGTGGGATGACTTTATTTATTTATTTATTTATTTATTTACTTTTAACTTATTTTATTTATTTATTTATTTATTTGTACGTAGTTTATAGTGTGAACATGCAATAAACCAAGAGTAAAACGCAAATTCTACATACTGGGAATTTATTCACAATACGATTAGATGTTAGTATTTACAGGTGTCAACCGGAGGTTAGGCTACATGAACAATATAACGGTTGACAGTTTACACGATCAACTAATAGAACGAATTTGTTCTTAGACAAGAAAACAAAAGTATGAGAATGATATTTTTTTCTTTTGAATATTTAAAAAAGTCAGACATGCAAATTCGCTAAAAACCCAATATTTCGACACGCGCTGCCAATGCGGACCCCATCTTCAAAGCTATTTATGAAAAAAATAAATAAATACCGCTCTGAGAATGGGGCAAGCATTAGACATGCGTACGTCTATTTTTTTTTTTAGTAAACTTGCACGTTTGGCTTTTAAAAAAAATATTCAAATTACAGGCAAAATATATAGGCCTACTGAGAGTTATTATAGACAAAACAAAACAAAAAAGAGTACAATACTCACGATTATTGGCGTAATATTCCAATACACTACACACTACACTACACAAGAACACCAAGAATATAAAAAAAAGTGTTATTGTCACTGTTCTCAACCGAATTGGGCATCACAAGCAGCGACGCGTTCATTGATTTCACCCAGTTCAAGACGCAAAGTGTCCCAAACTTCGAGAGGAAGGTGAAGTCCTTTAAGGGGGGCGAGCAGTTCATCCAAGCCAGAAGGCTGAAACTGAAGTAGGCTAACTTGCACTTTGTTGGTGTCGGAATAATATCTGGATATGCAGACACGTTTATTGGTGCTTATCTTGTGTCGGTGCATAACGATCCCATCAGCAATGTAGGTAGGATAACTTACGGGGTTTGCAATTTCTTCTCCCATAGTGTAATTTGGCTTGGGTGGTCGACCTGTAAGTTCCTGTTCTATTGCATTGTCGATTAAAAGCTGCATGCTTCTCCGTATGTCAAGTTCATTCCGACGCGCGAAGGTATCCACTTTAACTCGACCTGGCTGAAATTGTACTGTCGGATGCAGACGTACGTTTCACGTTTGAAGGATTTAACCTACACAAATAGTCCGGGAGGGGAAATCACAATGAATTCCTTCGGATCTGGCTTGTATAGATCCGTGGGACACATGACGTGCATTCGGAACTTTTTGTGTGGCACAACAGGTTCATCATTGGTGTACTGGTATACACGTTTCACTACCTTTTTTTTAGGGGCAAGGCTTAAGCGGTTGAGATCTTCGTTGTGAGTTTTCTTTTTTTTCAGAGTTTCTGCAGAAATCCACGAGCCGTCATTGTTGGCACTTGAACTCGGGGGGGGGGGGGGTAGATGTCCTTGGTGTGCGCCCCTCTATATCAGGTAGCGGAGTTTCAGGAGTGACCAGGTCGATAGTACGCTGACTGTCCGAAGCATCAAAGTCTGGGCGTATCGTTTTGTTTAAAACGTCCGACGCCTTGTACTTTTTGGATAAATCCGGATCTGGCTGCGAACTCTCAATAGGACTGTCATCTTCCTCCACATCTTCAAAAAGATTTTGACTCTCCGGCATTGCTTGAGATGGCTCCATCATACTGGTAAGAAACTGCGGCTTTGCACTGTACTTAAAATACGAACGAAAGTCTCTCCAAACTTCTGAGTGCGATTTCAGATCGTGCTTACTGGCAAAGCGAGCTATCTGGAATGGCATACGAGATGTTTTTAATACTCTCAAGACCTACGAGCTGCAAGGGGGTTCATAGCGTCACTTTATAGGCCTGCGATTGGGTGAACCCTCGGGTGACGTCAGTAGCGTCCTTTTTACAGTCTATGATAGGATGCGAGAATAACGGCCGGAATGCGTCACTGGCGTCCTTTTTTTTTTAACTCTGTGATTGGAAGAGAGAATAACGGTCAGATTTTTAAAGTTCGGAGCAACAGGGGGCTTTTGCGGTTATTTTTCTGGAGGGCTTGACCCTTTTGAAACTCAAATTAACGGTGGGTGCAGCAATAAGAGCCCTCTGAGGGATTCCTACGGAGTAGCACTTGTTAGTAGGAGGGGACACCTGAAGCAGTGATCCGTTTGCGAGTTTTAAGCAAAAAGACTGATTTTTACGAATCCTGTATTACGAAAACAAAAATCACGTTCAATGCCGAACGACAGGTAGCACGAACCTGTTTCCTCGTCGACGTTTCTTTTATTGTCGGAAAAATAATCCATACACTCCTTGCCATCTTCGAAACGGTTTACTAGGACAAAATTGTACTCCCATCCCGTTATTCTACTCACGAAATCTCGCAACACTGCTAGCAGCGGCGTCCATTCTTTGGCGTGTAGAGTAAATTCTTTATACTTGTAAGACAGACCGGGATCGCCATAGCCTACGTGCGAGCGTGGCAGTTCGTACACAGCGCCGCAGATTTCCACTTGCTGATGGAAAAATATTCGATCTCGCGTTCTAAAGCGAAGAAGATCGCGATGGCCACACCCTCCGTGAAGACGGGCGAATACAGTCGTACGTTTAAATTGTCCAAATGGCCGTACCAGTCGGCCGGGTGGATTAGGGCGTTCAATTTGATTTCCTTGATCTTGTCAATCAATAAATCCACGCTCAATTCGCCATTGTTCTCCATTTTGCGAGCTTGTGTTTCGTCTTTAACGGTTTCCATTCTTAAATAGCTTTAAAAAATACAAACTGCGAGAGAGTGTTTTTAATTGCGCGCTGACTCATAGAGAGAAACTGGTCGACTGGGCAGACAACGTGCGTTGCTAAGGACGCGCGCTACTCTTTCTCCTCCTAGCGGCCGTTGCTAGGAGGATGCGTTGCGCAACGGAGCATCTGTAGAGCGTGCTTTCCTCATCGCGAGAGGCCAGTTCTGTCTCTACCATCACCATGGCAAGCAAGAGCACACTTCCCGTCTTCCACGACAGCGCCGAAAAAGAAGCCGCCTTCCAAACTCTGTCGCACGAACTGGGCAAAATCGTTTGGCAAGAAAACGTCTACTGCAAGGGATATCGCCTCAAACGCCCAAATCGATATGGCTCAATTATTTTAGAGCCGATCAGTGACAACGGTAGACCTCTAGGCGAAGACCCAGAAAAAAACGACCAGCTAATGCAAGATTACCGTTCGAGGCAGATAGGACGAAGGTACCGAGCGTGCGATGAAGCGGCCAAACGAGCGGGCATCTGAAGGAAGTCAGCGCCTTTAACTGCTGACAAAAAGTCCTCAACATAGGCAAAAACAGCCCTTTTCAGGGCTACCAATCAGTACGAAAGAGAACCATTATTCGTCTGTTTTTTTACGCACAAAGCTAGCGACGAGATGCTAGATTAAAATTGTAATAAAAACCATCCTACCCTGCACGCTATGCCCTAACCAACCCCCAAACCGCAAAATAAACACCCGCCATTGTCCTCCCACTCCTTCCCAAAACCCCAGCCATTCCTGCCAATAGACCCCCTCCCCCAAAAAAAACTCGAAACACATCCCCTAGTCGCGCAAACGCACCCCCGTCCAAAGAAGCCAGCATTGCCCGGCCACTAAATTTAGACCCGACTACAAAACCGTGCCTTCCCACACTTTCCCCCCCACCCCCCCTCCTCCCAAATGAGAGAACAGATGGCCTGGCCACAACGTTTCGACCATTTTTTTAATTACCAATTATTATTTTTATTCGACGTCCGGGAAGGAGCAGCCTCCCACTGCAGCGAAGCCGACCCGTCGTAGCATCGTCGGGGCAGCGTAACTCAAGCCTATACTAAGTTTGATCGCCCACCACGACTCACCTAATGCACCTACGGCCACCAAAATCGGTACACACACCTGTACCACCCACCCACACCACCCTACCCCCTCCCATACCTATAGGATGCCCAGGGGGCCCCTGGGAAGCATGGCTGCTTGGCCAGAAACAGGGATACACTACTGTCATTCAAATAGGTGGTCGGGACACCTAGGTAAAAAGAAAACTTTGGCAAGAATTCAGCAGCACTTTTACTGGCCTGGGATGTGTAAACAAGTTGAACAGGTAGTCATACAATGTGATACATGTCAGCGCATAGGTAAAATCGTATTGTAACTAAAGTGCCATTGGTAAAGGTTCCCATAATAAGTACACCGTTCAAACGCTTAATAATTTATGTGGTAGGACCAATGAAACCAACACAGCAAGGGTTCAGGTATATTCTAACAATGTTATGCCCCGCGACAAAATTTCCAGAAGCATTAGCTTTAAAGGTAGCTAACTCTGAAACAACTGTCGATGAACTTTTAAAAGTTTTTTGTCGAATAGGCTTTCCGGTAACGATCCAGTCGGACCAAGGCAGCATTTTTGTTTCACAACTGACAACTTACTTCCTAGAGAAATGTGGGATTGAGATTGTGCATAGTTCTCCTCATAGGCCTCAGTCAAACTCTGTGGAACAAGTTCACAGGAATTTAAAAGACATTTTAAGGGCTTTATGTTTAGAAAATCCAAATGATTGGGAGCAGTGTTTGCCAGCAGTATGCTTTGCTATTCGTAGTTCAGTGCATGAAACCACTAATTTCACACCGTCGGAACTAGTGTATGGTAGCAACGTTAGGGGACCATTAAAGTTACTTAAGGATAGGTGGGAGGATGAAGATGTAAATGTTACAGTAGTTGAACATGTGTATAACTTGCTAAATAGGTTTCAAAACAGTACGGCATTAGCAGAAGAGGCAACACTTAAAGCTCAAACCAAAGCAAAAAAGTATTATGATTAAGGCTCGGCCGATACCAACTTTGACCGAACCGATCCGATACCGATACGGTCCGATGCTACATCACCGATGCCGATACTTCAATGCATTACTTCCTGTAAAGTTAATGTTTCTTCAATATTCAGAAACAAAATTTGATGACAAATTCCGAATCTCGTAGCTCTATGAGCAAGCACCTTGCAGTAAAGTGTGTTTTTTGGAACCTGTTTTTGGTTTTTGTTAAGTAATTTGAGAACGACTAAAACTATCACTCTGAAATTAGCACCATTGGAAAGCTCTCGAAAAAACGGTTAAAATGGTGTATTGGAACATCAAAAACGGACAATTTTTGGCGAAGATATCGTAAAAACCGGTATTTGACCTAAACAGTTAGCCGATACGATCCGATACCGATGCCAATATCGGTATCGGCCGAGCCTTAATTATGATAAAGGGGCCCGTGATAGGCAGTGTAAGGAGGGAGATGAGGTATTGGTACTTAAAACTGACAGGAAACACAAACTTGAGGCATTTTGGAAAGGGCCATTTACGATAGTAAAAAAGCTGGGAGAAGTAAATTACCAAATAGCTTTAAGTAAGGCCAAAACTAAATTAGCAATTTATCATGTGAATATGCTAAAGCCTTACTTCCATGCAATTGACACAGTAAATGTCATATTAGCACCTGAAGAAATTGAGGAAACCCCAATCTGGGAAGGGAAAACTCCTGAGTATTTGAGTCCAGAAGAAGTCGTTAGCATGGCTAAAAGCTTAGGTACCATGACCCCACAAATGATTGAAGAACTAAAACAAGTGTTTAGTCAAGTACCAAGGGTATTTTCGTTAACTCCAGGGAGAACAAACTTAATTGAATTTTATTTAGAGTTAACAGGTGAACCAATTAAACAGGCAACATTGCACCGTTACTCACCAAGACAAAAACAACTCATTGAAACAGAGTTAGGGATTATTCGTGAGAACAAAAGCACATGCGTCTCTCCTATGCTAATTGTTCAGGAGGTGGATAAAAACCCTAGGCCAGTAGCAGATTATCGACTATTGAATGAGGGTACTAAAACGCAAAAATACCCAATGCCTTTAGTTGAGGAAATGGTTGAGGAAGCTTGTAAATCTAAATTTATCTCGATTTATGACCTTGTTAGGGGATTTTGGCAAGTCCCAAATTCACCAAGAGCAAGAGAATTGACAGCTATCATAACCCATAAAGGAGTCTATGAGTATTTAGTGATGAATTTTGGTACTAAAAATGCTCCTTTTTTCTTCCAACGATTAATGGAACAAGTTTGCAAAAATGTAAGGGAATTTGCAGGACCATTTCTTGATGATGCCGTGAAATCTCAAGAATGGGGGAACACCTAAATCACACTCTAAAATTCCTTCAGGAAGTTCAGAAGGCAGGACTTTATAAATAAATAAAAAATGCCAGTTCGGTATGGATCATGCATCTTACTTAGGTCATGAAGTGGGTGGTGGTGTTAGTTCCCCTACGGATATCAAAGTTTTGGCTGTTAGTCAGTTACATAGGCCTAAAACTAAGAAGGAAATTAGGTCAATACTTGGGTTAGTAGGCTATTACCAACATTACATACCTAACTTTGCTCAGCTTGCTAGTCCTTTGACAGACAATCCGAACCTACAAAGGTAGATTGGGATGATGCGTGTGAACACGCGTTTCAGGCTGTTAAGGCCGCAATCACTAAGAAACCGGTATTACATGCACCGGGTTATTCCAGAAATTTTTGATTCAAACAGATGCGAGTGACCGAGGTATGGGAGCGATTTTGTGCCAGGAAGACAATGACGGCAATGAGCATCCAGTCTTGTTTCTTTCAAGGAAATTTTATCCACGAGAGCTTGCTTGAGACAATTGAGAGAGAATTCTAACTGATCACAATCCTCTTGTATGGTTAAGGAATCAAGGTACAAAGAATGGTAGGCTACTCCGTTGGTCGCTAGCACTCCAGGATTATGAATTTGATATCAGTCATAAAGCTGGAAAGAAAAATTCAAATGCTGATACTCTAAGCCGACATTTTGTGTAAGGGGGAGAGTACAAAAAAAAAAAGCAAAGCCACTGTATTGCAACTGATGTGTGTGCATCCTTATTTGACTTATGCTTTCCGATTTTCCCATTGGACTTGCGCTTTCCAGACTTTTTTCCCAAAAAAAGTACTTGAAGTATGGGGGTGTAACGGACATTGGCTCACCCTCGTACCTACCTGCGTGCTGTTGTGTTGTGGTTGACTTTTGTTGGCGCCAAAATCACTTGTGCAACGGCAAGGACTTTTAGGTTTTGCGCCAAAACCATGAGCGGACGTGCAGGAGAACTGGCCAAATATTGTTGGCCACGATTGGTGAACACTTTGTAACCATGAACTGGATTGGTTAACGAACTCATGAGCTGACTGGTTGTCCGGTGGAGCTCTGGATCCGACCGGATCATATAAAAGTCAAGGGCTTCAGAGCCCACTGTTCTATTCCCGTTGATTCTTGTGTTGAGAAAGAACATAATAATGTAACCCAACTCTTGTCATGATTATTCCGCATTAAATAAGGTTTAACTACTTCAAGATTGGCTTCTACATTGAACACACGTTACAACAGCTAGTACCTGTTTAATGGTTGAAGGTTGAAGAGCAAGCGAAGGTCACCTGTTTTCTTGGGGCAAAAAAAATCGAACTGTAGAAGCCTGGCTTATTTGGTTCCGGGGCTATTTGGACTGTTTGCTTGGTGAGGAGCGTAGTGATCTCTTCCACAAGGAGGGGGTCTGTATTGGTTCTTGTACGGCAAGGCAGACCCCTAAGTGGAGGAGGCCATAAAAAGGAAGGCAGGTAACCATGTGCTATAAAGGCGAGGAAGGCTGGATCGTCTGTGAGGCTTGCCAAGCCGACAGGAAAAAGCGGAGGCGTCCGCCAACCGGCATTGGTAAGAGGTAATTGTCAGCGTGAAGTTCTTGATCCTTTTCGGGATTTAGGAGAGTGGTTTCTGCTTCGGTCCGGCGTAGCACTACGTCCGAAGGCTCGTCCGCGGCCACGTCCCTTGTTCTAAAAGGTCGACTGGGAATGACCTGGCGGAGATACTGGGGGCCGGGTGTACGTACGTGGAGCTGGGTACAAATCATCTTTGGATTCTGACAGAATCGTAGTTCAGGAAGGGCGCTGATGCTGCTGTCCTCTTGACTTGAATGGTTTGGGCTTTCGTGTGATGTCAAGGTGAGCAATCTTTGGAATGAATCCACGGAAAATGGTGTCTGTTTCGTGGATAGGCTGATTGAGGAGGAAGTGCCGAGTGGACTCATGAAGGTTTGGGGCAGTGCTGAGGTCGATGTCACGCAGCTGAAAAGTGGAATTGAAGAGTGATTGCGTGAACCAATTCTTCGAATGGTAGGTAGGAAACAGGATTTTCGGAAGACTTGACTGATGAGCGCAGCTAATTGTCGTGTTTCTTCTGGCGATGGATCCGCTTGAGAGACTGCCCGGGGTCCGAGTCGAATGAGGCGGTCACTGTCATGGAGGACCGAGACAGATATCGGAATTCGTCTGGGTAAGTAGAGAGGTGTGCCGAAATTCATTCGGGCATCCGCATCTAAGAATTCGGACTGCGGGCAAGTGTCAAAATTTCAAGGATTAGCGGCTCCATCACCAGTGGGCCGGAGGAAAAATGATTTCGGCCGGCACCAGGAGAAGGGGGTTGTTTGTCCTAGGAGGAGACCACCATTGGGGAGTAAAGTGGTGAGAAGGGTGGTTGATTGTCCGAAAACTGGTGAGGCTCTGTGATGGTTTCTGGAAGTCCAGATTCCGGAGGCTCCTGCTGTTGCTGGGGAAGAATGGCGGATTCTCTTTGCCGCATACTGAACCCAGGTATCCATAAATCGGGGATTCCGAGGTAGAGAGACCGGTTGTTTGTGAGTAAAGGACCGGAGAGCTTTGTCCATGGGGCGTGTACACGTTCCTTTGAAAGAGGCTGAGGGTCCACGGCCGGCAAGGACCGACATGAGACGGAATGTCGGGAGGAACGAGAAGACTGATTAATCGGTTCATCCTGGAGAGGAAGCAGACGCTTCTTCCTGGAGCGTCGGGCTTTCATTTGTAGCTTGAGGTGGTCCGGACTCCTGGGGTCCAGTTGGCCATCATTGCATAGGTGATGCCGAAGAGGCGTTGACAATAGATTCCGTTGCCAGCGGTCGCTCGGAGACCGAGGGACCACAAGCAAGAATTTCCTGGGACCCGGAGTCTGCAGAGGGAGTCCGAGCAGATGATGGAACCGCAGATAGTTCAGGAACTGCCTGACGACCCGCCAGTTCCTGAACTAACTGCGTTTCCATCATCTGCTCGGACTCCCTCTGTGGAATCCGGGTCCCCAGAAATTCTTGCTTGCGGTCCCTCTTGTCTCCGAGCAACCGCTGGCAACGTAACCTATTGTCAACGCCTCTTCGGCATCGCCTATGCAATGACGGCCAACCGGACCCAAGGAGTCCGGACCACCTCAAGCTGCAAATGAAAGCCCAACGCTCCAGAAAGAAGCGTCTGCTTCCTCTCCAGGATGAACCGATTGATCCGTCCCGGTGACTGACGACTGGCAAAGAAGAGGGGCCCGCATGAGGCCGGGCTTCTCGAGGTATTCCTTGCACTCAGGGCATGGTGTCCGAAGGGTGTTGAGAGCACAGTTGGAGCGACTGATCAGGTCGAAGGCTAGAGAAAGAAAGATAAGGCAGGAACCTTCGTCTGCGTTTATATACTGGAGCCTGCGCATGCGCAGTGGCGCCGATAGACATAGAACTTCAATCTCTAGATCACACGGCGCTAAGAGAAAGGGAATGCTAAATATTTGGTATGTATGTTTTCATGGCATATAGAAATGTATTTTTCTGGGCCGAGTTTCTTGTTTGGTTTTTCTACGAGTGTCAGTGCTCTGTCTACATGTAACAAGTGTAACAAGTGTAACATGTTGTACTAGGTGGAAGGGATTTTGGTGAGTGGGGTGCTTGGCTATTGGGGAGGCTGCTCTGCATGGTTTGTTGTTGCTTAGCAACAGTGGGAGGAGCCAAGTTTGAATGAAGAAGCAGTTGTGAATGCCTAGTAAGACTGGGCGAAAGCTCCTGGTTTTTATCTGTTTTTGCTGTGATTAGGCTTGAGGTTTTAATTTCATTTCATGATTTCACAGTGGGTGTAGTTATGTAACAAGTGTGTTCGGAAATTTAAGGAGCTTAATAAAATGTCGTCAATTAATGGTACAGTATGCTTTAGGATCTCTGCAAAAATCTGCTGGGCGCAAAACTGGAAACGTACTGGTGCTATTTTTAGTCCCATTGGCAATTTTTTGAAGATGTTGGTCTTATTTGGGGATTGTAAAGCTGTTTTAGGCATTGCTTCTTAAGCTGGAAAAATTCCATGCGAAAATCTAGCTCATAAAGGCTGGTGCCTCACTTATGACTGATAAGGGAACTGAAACGTTTTCTGTTACTGCGTTAAGGCTGTATAGGTCAACGACTACTGTATATCCTTCTGGCCTTCTTTTCACAAGTAAGCATGGGCTGGAGCCTGCACATGCACAGTGGGTAGCGGCGCCGATAATCTCTAGATCACACGGCGCTAAGAGAAAGGGAATGCTAAATTCCTTTTTTAGTCATTTCCTGAAGACATTTGTCCAATATTTCCCTTTGGTGGAATGGAACTCGGTAATTTCTAGATTTTACTGGGGCTGCGTTTCCCGTTTCAATACTGACTTCGTAGTTTTCAAAAGTTCCAAGATGAAATTCGTTTTTGCTAAATGCATCTTGATGTGTTTTTAACATGTCTAAGAACTCTATCCGTTCTTGTTCATTCAAATTTGGGAGTGAGAACTTAAATTTCAAGTTATTCCATTCTTCATCTAACTCTACCTTGAGTTTTTCCTGTGGCCTTGGTGAGTTGATGGAGTCTGTGCTGGAATGAGTGTTCGGTTGCAGTATCTCGATGGGCACTTGGTCATGATTGCTTGACTGGCTTTGCTCCGCATGACTTGGCCGTGGTGAAGTTTGTGAGCTAGCGTCAGCTTTGCAATAGCGTTGAGCTGTCTCACTGGGCTGTGTAGCATTCATGCTCGTATCAACTATACTGATGCTGGTTTGGCCTTGTTCAGAGAGATTTACCATGCCTGAAACATTTTTGTGTTTCTTCCTCGTTATCAATGTCATATTCAATTACCGCTGTTGTGTAATGGCCAAGAATAGTCCATGACGGGATATAAATGTCTTCGCTGGAAGCGTGAATAATCATAATCGATATCAAGCCTGTTGGTGATGTGTTACCTAAACATCTGGCTAAACATATCGGGAAATTGTTGTCGCATTGTGGAATAAAAACTCCGCTTTGAATTTCCAGGTATCCAACATGCAAAGTTGCTGTTACCCTTGTCTCGCTATTGTCTGGTAATACAACTCCGCTTCCGCATTAAACATGGTAACTGGTATTTCCTCGTAATATTTGTAGGGTGTGGTATTCCATTGAGATTGTGGGTTTTCTGCTGTTGCTTCATCTGACACAATGTTAATTGGTGCAGTGTGCTCATGTATCACGTGATATTTCTCAAAATTAATTATTTCTCTATTTCGTTCATGTGTTTGCCAAGCATCGCATGGGAAGAGAGCTTAAACATGAGCTCCCCTATTTCCAATATATGCTCGGAGCAATTTAACTTTACCAATTCGGCTGTTTTGATAGGGAAACATAACCTAATAAAACGTGTATTCTTCTGAAACTGTTATCGTGAACGATTATAAACTGTTGCTTTCTTGTGGAACCGCATTTACTGAGTTTAGTAGTCAGTATCCTATTTACTCTGACTTACTGCCAATTCCTATTAAATCAACTGGGGTAAGCACTAGAGTTTCAGTGCATTTCATATTCATGTGCTTTGATCGCATTGTGTTATTTTGCATGTATTTGACATCAGCCTTATGTTGGGCCTTGTTTTTAGTTTTAATTATGTATTAGGCTGAACGTAAGCGACAATTATTTTGCCCTGCCCAGTCCTTTTGTTGTCTACAACAATAAATTTATATTATATTAGGATCGTGTAATAATTCATGTGCTGTGGGTTCCTCGAGTAGCGAAACTCCGCTTCCAGAATCAAAAGTGCTAGCTTGCTAATGTGTCAGAAATTAAATATCAAATGTGGCCTAGGGTGGCCTGATTTTGATCTATAACCTGCGCAATGTATTGCAGTTTCATCAGCATTTATGCTGCCTTGCTCTGTTTTGCCATAACCTAACTCGTCGATAAGACCAATAGTGTTTATTTCTACCGCTAGATGGGGTTGGTGAGGCACTGTTACAGTCGTTTGCTCGCTTTTGGCTGAAAGCATCACTGCTCGTTTTGCTTGACGCTTTTTACATTTTTCGTCGATTGTTAATGGTTTAATTTAGGCTAATTACCCTATTTCCCGATATATTGGTATCGGTATCGGATCGGTAACAGTATCTGCACGATAAGACCATCCGATCTTTATCATTATTAACTAATCGAAGGTTATCATTAAGATATAACATCGTCCATTCGGCCATTAGCACTAAATATTTAAGATCATGAATAACTAAGACAGCATTCGGCTTCAACACTTCTAGCCCAGTGCACAGCAATAGCCTAGTACACCTTGGCTAGAAGCCAGCGTTGAGTTATCCAGATTGTCCTTTATAACTCAGTGGTCCTGAACTGGCTCTGGAGCCTCCATCTACCTGTTCACACTGGACAGCACCAGTTCAGATCAGCCCCTCAAACCGGGTCAGAACCAGATCGGTTCAGAGCCCTCAGACAATGGGAACCAGTTCCCAAAACTGGGTATAAATAAGAGCTCCCCTCAGAATTAAACAGACTTGGATTCCAATTCTACACAGTGAGGCTGCCAGTCTCTGAGCTCCCCAAACCAGGATTCTTCACTTGCTGAAGCTAAGTATAAGTTGTGATTGATTGAGTACAGTTGTTGGACTTAGAATGGTCAGTGCATTTGTTGAGATACTAGATAATAGGCCTAACACTGGCAAGGACGCATTAGCGTTATATAATATAGAGCCCCGACCCCTTTAAGTTAAGAAGTGCAGCATTAAATGGGAAGTTAAAAGGGAGAATATAAACCCACTAACACTAACCGATTTGGCTTGAATAAACTTACGTTCGTTAACCAGAATAAATCTGTGTGGCCTCCCTTACTTGCATACCGATCGTGTGATTTGTTTAGTTGCTGCAGTTAAGTGCCGGCCGGTGTAGAGCGTAGTTCTCTACACACTAAATCTGCTGTAAATCCCAACTAGAAGGATTTACGCAAGGTTTATGTGGAGTCGTCACTTGTGTGCTCCACAATGGCAGCCATCAATTTCATGTCAATATGTTAACCCTACCAAGATACCCCTTTAACTACTAATAGGCTCTTCTATAATTATATATTGTATTAAGTTGCATCACATGACTTCCTGTTATAATTGTATTTAAAGAGAAGTAAACAGGAAGTACGCTGTCTTATCAGCTGTAGCCTACACTCTGGTAGTCCGTGTGTTTATTACCATTGGTGCCCACGCTGGGCTAAGGTGTGTCCCCGCCTAGGACATCACAGTTTACATGATATTTCCTCGGGATTTGATATACCGTCCCAATAAACTAGACAAATTGTGGGTGCTGTTACTGAAGCAATCAGTGGGATACAAATTTTTCCATTCTTCCTGATTTTAGGTGAGATTTTTATTACTGCTCCTGATGAAATCAAATGTGTTTTTCTCTCATTCGAGTCTGAAATGCTACGGAAGTCTACTGTTCTGTCTTCGCCTATTAATTCCAATACAATTGAGTTGATTGTTGTTACTTTTGACAATTCCGAATGGAAGTTAGTCGAGTCTATTCCGTCTTTGAAAAGTGTGAGAATCACTGAATCACATGTCAATTTATAGGCTGTATTTATTTCGGCCAACATTTTCGTGAAAATGTGCTGCAAATCGGTATTCAATTCCACCGTAGGTGAGATGTATTTATCCGGAATTGAACCAAAATATGATGCTAATCTAGGCAATGACAACGTTTGGTCGCTTAAAGCTAATTTCTGCTGATACCAATCTACTTTTGAGTACAAGTCAAAGGCCTGCTGCGTCGATTGTCGGGTGTATAACCTTGTTTTCAAATAAAACGTTTGTTTCTGTTTTAAGTGGGAGTGGTGGTGTTACGATTCTATCAGGATTTTCAATATTTGTAGTACAAGTGGGAATATTGTCTACGTTTGAATATCTTTAAGCCCAGGACTAATTCCCGGCAGTTGCGTCGGGCAATTGACCATTTTCCCTCCTCCTTTCGGGTTGCAGCGACTCGGCCGGCTAAAAACTGGAGGAAGTGGGGAAAGTGAGCAATTGGCAGTTGGTTTAATATCGGTAGCGAGCTACGAGACTTTCCTAAGGACCAATAATGTTAGAACACATATACAAGTCAGTTATTTTTCAATAGTCTATTCCCTGAAAAACCAGTTTAGTTAATTTGTTTATGAACTGAAGACTAAAAAACGTGTACTACATTTTGATCATTTGCTTGATCGTTTTAGATGTGGAATGTCTGTCAGCAGCATAAGAGTTGTAGCATGAAAGCTCCTCGAGCGTAGCGAGACGACGCGGAATGAGCGAGCAAAGCGAGCGACTCCGCTAGTTCGATTTAAAACAAAGGTTGCAGCCTGTTTTGTAGTTATGGTATTCATAAGACGTAACAAAAATCTAGCCAGCAATAACAAAGCATGGAGCCATTGTTCTAGTTAGTGTTGTGACGTCAGCATCAGATTACATCAGACAACACACGATACATACTAGCGTAGTTGCGTTACTATACAAGAAACTATTGGCACTTGGTTCGTACAGGCTTATCTTTGTGTTGTTAACTAGTTTTTTGGCTGTTCAGAGTTATTTTGTTGCGAGCCTTGCGAATTACTAGGCATTGTAACATGTGCGTTTCGGTTGCCTCCGTAATACCTACAACGCTGCTGGGTGTAATGGTTTGAATTCGGCTGTGAATTATCCCTATAATTTCGATTATTATTTCAAGGGTTCTTGTTTCCTCTATTTTGCCTTTGTCGAATAGGTTTTCCTTCTAGCTTCTAATTTTCTAGCGTTTATATTCCTGTTTCTAGTCTATTTACTGGTAGTAGTATTGGGTACTCTTAAGTGTAGTACTACGTTACGCCCTAACAGATTCATTTGCTTCATTCGATAGCACATTTGAATCCTAGGGGGGAAGGAGCGTGCATCCACGAGTTTCTGGCGGTGTGGCACCCCGTCTTTAAGCCCAGGACTAATTCCCGGCAGTTGCGTCGGGCAATTGACCATTTTCCCTCCTCCTTTCGGGTTGCAGCGACTCGGCCGGCTAAGAACTGGAGGAAGTGGGGAAAGTGAGCAATTGGCAGTTGGTTTAATATTGGTAGCTAGCTACGAGACTTTCCTAAGGACCAATAATGTTAGAACACATATACAAGTCAGTTATTTTTCAATAGTCTATTCCCTGAAAAACCAGTTGACACATGTGCAGCTACGAGAATCGACTGTGTTTACCCCAACTTAAACCCCTTGACCAATTCTCGTAGATGTCCGTGGACAATTATCCTTTTTACCGGGTGGTAGCTGACTGAAGGTTTTCCGTACTCCTAAGGTACTCCATGCACTTGTAAAAGTGATAGAAGGAGATGTTTTACGAACAAGGTTTAATAAAACTGTAGGGAGGTATACATATATATTACAATAATGAAGATTAAAAAAAAAAATCTTAAGAAGTGTGGTATAGGAGATCCCAGAGTTTGGACCCGGTCTTCAAGTAGATTGTTGTAGGGTAGAGTTGGCCTTCAGGCAGGTTGTTACAGAGTAGAGTCTGGAAACAAGGCTGGGAAAAAAACCACAGTTAAGTAACTAGAAAAATACTAAGGAAATAAGACCAGAAAAATGTATATGTTGGAACTTACCTTAAAAGTATAGGCGTCGAGTGTTAGATTTGGAAACCTTTTCTTGCCTGTAAAAGGGGAAAAAAAAGACATGAACAGTAGGTAAGGTATATACCAACAATAATCCCTGATCCTCAGCTAGGCTGTGTGCGGGGGAGTGGTGTAGGATACGATAGGGTAGAAGGTGTGAACAGTCTTCAAAATGGACCTAAAAAATACGAAAAACACGAAATTAGTCGTTTGAAACATGTCCAAACAGTACGAGATATTATGACGGAGCGGCGCCAGGCGGAATAGTCATGTAAGTCGAAGACAAACGTGGTGTAGACTGAGACGGCAGGACGTAGGTGAAGCCTGACAAAGTAGCGGAGGGGTAACTGTAAGAATAAACCATCCACTGCCAGTTCTCTGAATAGAGAACTGACGGCTGTAGGGAATCCCCGGGAACTTC
Organism: Lithobius niger; assembly: GCA_023313725.1. Classification (NCBI taxonomy): domain Eukaryota; kingdom Metazoa; phylum Arthropoda; class Chilopoda; order Lithobiomorpha; family Lithobiidae; genus Lithobius; species Lithobius niger. The sequence goes on along the minus strand of JAHWFP010208359.1, from coordinate 12,880 downwards.
CGGCGAAAGGGGATAAGAAGGTGTGCCATGTAAAGAAGTGATATCGAACGGTCATATTGCGCGTCTACGGTCTGGCTACCATTAGGAAGGTTTCTAACATCGGAACAAGTTGTAATAAGTGGTTAAAAAAAGTAATACAACTCGCTTCGATGTCAGTTCCCTTTCCAGCCAATACCCAGGTGATACCGCTAGGAGGCCCGTAATCCGCTGCGACATGTACGGGATAAATGCTATCTGTTGACATGTCGTGTTCATCGCCCGAATTTGGGCTCTCAAATCGCTAGTCGTTCGAGAGGTTCCAACGGCTTTTATTCTTTTTTCCCGTTGGTTCAAATTGCATGACAAGATGCTGCGTAGTCGAAAGTAAGTTGGCTAGGTTTTGGGTAAAAAACTAGACGTTTTGTTTTAACGTAGTTAATAAATAGATATGACCAAAACAGAATATGGTATGAACAGTAATAAACAACAGGACACAAAATAAACGTTACTACATATAGAATGTTTATTCGATCACTCAGGGTACAGTAAAATACACTAACAGCATATGAGGTTGAAGACCTCCTACTTGAAAAATATATACTAACAATATATGGGTTGAAGACCCCTTACATGATACGAACACGCATGTACAAAATCTATACACAATATCGAGTTTAAGACTCTTAGGATACATCGAAAAGAGGGTTTAAGACCCTACTCTACAACTCAAATGTATACATTTTAAAAGCAGTTAGTAAAGAGAGTTTAAGACTAAAAAAAAAAAGCAGCAACTTGACAACGTTTTTCCCCCTCACAGTCAATTATAACAAGGATTTACAACATTGAACACAATCTTTATCTACGAAAGGTGTAGGCGTGATAAATTTAAAATGTTTTTTTACAAAACGAATGACTCGACGGTCATTAAAGCCTTTTGTCATGGGATGAAAATTTTGTTGGATGCGTGTCATGGGGAGACCATTGGCTTTGTGGTAGAGAAAATAAAGACAGTACTGGCCGCATACCGTACTGGCCGCCCTTGGTAAGTGTGTAGATTATAATGTTTGAAGGTAGAATTTCTACGTAGGAAACGAAGGATGTGTATGTTTTTAGGTTTCAGACTATAACTATCAAAGTAGTCGACGGACGCTTTGAGGTGGTCAAAATAGATGGTAACCCAATGACTCCCTGGTTTGGAAGAAGGGTCCAAATTAACGATGTAGGCAGAATGACTAGCTGTTCTAGGTAGTTGGTCGCAAGCATACACATCACCGAATAAAGGTCCGAGTTTCTTGTGACTGTTAGCTGCAGCTCGTAATTGATCAGTTTGCTTGTTTTTAGTGTTCGTATGTGATATTTCTATATTGATCAATTTCTAGGACGGTTTGGTGGACCATATAAAGCACTAAATTGATCGTTTCTGGAAGCTCTTCTTTAAAGCTAATGTCAATACGAAGAGATCCTTGACGAATAAGGTTGTAATTACACTCTCCTTGGCTTTTATCGGCGGTCAAGTCAAAGGCGTATAACGCATTGCCTTCTGGGTAGTCGGCGTGTGGAATGGGTGGAGGCGAGCCCGAGACCAATTTGTTGGTATCTTGAAAAAGTGAGTAATAATTTCGTACGTATAAAGAATTTGTATAGTCTGGCTTGTACGGAATAGAGGGAATAGTTTTTCCATCGGCTTGCAGGGCGAGGTAATTAACGTCGTAGTGGGCGAAATTGTACGGATTTTTAGTATAACTGCCATTGTAGCCACTATTTGAAACCAGGCCGAGAAAATAAAACGAAGGCATGTTTCCTAGGATGGCATTGTCGAGGTTCCCTTGCAAGCTGCCTTGAGGTAGGGTAAAAGTCTTCATTTCCACGCGGCGGATGGGATATTTTGCGGAACCTTCTTTTAAAGCTTGGCTGAACCCGATCAACACTGCCGGTGATGGTGTGACGCGACGAATGAACAATGTTGCGCTAACGATGTTGACACGGTAGCTCGGGGTGGCCTCGTGGGTCATTAAACAGAACGCATCTTTACTTCTTTAAACAGAACGCATCTTTACTTCTATTTAATTTGAGACGTAGGTCAACGTTGTTCAATAAGAGTCTGTCTTGTTGAAACAGGTCGCAGTGGGGGCGACCGTACAAGTTTATAATTTTACTATTTTTGATATGTTTGGCACGTTCTTTAAGACTATTATTACTCCCACCAGGATTAGCAGTATCGAAATCACCGACAGTATCGGCCTGCCACAACTGACTGGAATGGTGACCATTTTTAGCATCCGAACCGTAGTCAATAATGTTTCAAAATAAGAACGAAAGGCATAACCGTTGTCACTGTTGGATACTTGTTTTCCATTTAAGGTGCAATCACATTGTGAAAACAGAGAATGCAGAAGCAGATTTACTGGTCCAACTTTATCAGTGTCAAGTAAAGTCGTCGACACGCCTTTAACTACTTTGCACTGTACGTGTATAAAAGATTGACTCAAATCCAACAGACAGTCAGCAGCTCCGGGCATTATGAATTCGATAGGGGTGCTGTCGGATAATGTTGCTAAGGGGTGATATTCGACCAAGGTGTCATCGTTTACAGTCACTTGTACTGGTGGTGTCGTAAAACGTTCCAGTTCTTCCTTAGTGTATGGGGCGGAACCACGGTCTGGTTTCAACGACATGATGACGAGGAATGAAAAGGGATGTAGTATGGTATGGGCCTAAATACTTTTTAATCGAAAAAGTCCGCCTTTTTTCTAGGTTTACTTCTTCGTTTGGGAGGGTGTTGTAGCAACTTCACCTTCTTCTTCCCGCTTCCGGACTGGCAGCATTTTCTCTTCCTTTTCCTTTTGCGACCCGTTCCCATCTGGCCTCCCGTAGCAGCAGCTACGACATCGTTTTTAGCAGCCCTCCATCTCGTCCGAGCAGCGTCTTTAAGTGATTGACCAGACTCGACATCGTCTATCATTTTCCCTCCTGATCTTAAGGCGTATCCCCAGCCTATCCCCATTAAACCTCTTTTAAGAAACGAAACGGCCGAGCGAAAAATTCCTCTCAAAAATCTCCAAATCCCCCCGATCCTTTGTATACGTCCCCCGGTAAAATAAGCCGCATCTCCTCTCTGGCTAGGGTAATATTGAAGCATGCATACGCGAGATCTAATCCTTGGTAAGGCACTCGCATTTTTTCCCCCTAAGGACGACGTCTAAAGTGTAGTGTCAGGCTAACTTCTCTGAAATGGAATGTCCATTCCCATATCCGACATTATATACACTCTTATAGTCTCGAAATTCAAACGAGCTAGAGGTCTGTAGTGGGGCTTTGTAAAAATTTCGCCAGTCCTGTCCCCCATTCCAACCCGCACCACTTGTAATAAAGGCGCCAGAACGTCCCCCACTAGAGTTTCGGCCACAATGTCCGAATAAACGTAGAGGGAATTCACTCCTTCGCTCAAGTTAAGCTTTCGCTGGGCGGTAAGGGACTGGTGAAAAAACCTGTCATAGGGCATGTGGAGTCGTCACTTGTGTGCTCCACAATGGCAGCAATCAATTTCATGTCAATATGTTAACCCTACCAAGATACCCCTTTAACTACTAATAGGCTCTTCTATAATTATATATTGTATTAAGTTGCATCACATGACTTCCTGTTATAATTGTATTTAAAGAGAAGTAAACAGGAAGTTCGCTGTCTTATAAGCTGTAGCCTACACTCTGGTAGTCCGTGTGTTTATTACCATTGGTGCCCACGCTGGGCTAAGGTGTGTCCCCGCCTAGGACATCACAGTTGGCGACGAGTCCGGTACCTTTGGTAATCTTTAAAAACTTAAGCTTAATCTGATAGGTCTTCAACCACATCTTTGCTCCATATTTGTGGTAAGTTGCAAATTTTTTTCATTTTGGCAATGAAAATTAGTGCTCTGAATTCCTATCAGAGTTTAAACTTTTTCAAACAGTGTTATTTTGACGTGGTAGTGCTGTGTGGTACGAAATGATAACAGTTAAATTTAGTACCTTAACAACTAGAACCGAAGTGGGCAATTGGATTTATTATGGTTAATTTTACCTTGGCAGTGTTCTAGAGCGACGCACTGGCGTGTCCGCACAGGCAGTACTATAAACCTGAAGGTTCGAAAAATGCGCTGCTAAATTAACCCTTGTAAATTCGATTGTGCCATTGCCCATATTCGGGCTAGTGTGTGCCGGTGTAAAATTTAACACCGTAGGTTTATGCTCAAACTTAGTGAAATCTGGTCTGTGCTGAGGCTTAGGCCAGAAGTGTTGTTTTGTAAAACGTTGCAAATGGTGAACGTAAAACATTTTTTTTTTTAAGCCTAGTCCCTTTAAATTTAACTTGTAGGCAGTTAATTTATACAACTAGGTAGGCTACAGTCAAGCTTGATTTATTTCTGTGTTTAAATAAGTGACCGGTAGTCTTGAGTGCTCCAGTTTAATCCTTGCATGTTAAACAGGATTGTAATTAAATTTAATTAAATTTAATTTTGTAGGCTTATGCCAAAGACAGGTGTCGGTAGCAAACCACCTGTAACTGCTAAAGTTAGCAGTGAAAGTGAAACTGAAAATAATTCAGTAGTGAACGCAAGCGTTAATGAAGCTAGTTCTAATTTAATTCTAAATTTTGAATCTAGTGATAGTGAAGACGACGTCAACATGGGTTCGTCTAAAACCGCTGGTTTATTTTCGGAATTCGATTGCGAGTCTGACACATGGGAGAAATACTCCAGCCGAATTCGTTACTTTTTTTTAGCTAAAGAAATACCAGCAACCAAGCAAGTTAATTTTCTAATGGCATCTGTGGGCCAGAAAATGTTTGATAGAATTCTTAATATCCTCTCACCTGATTTGCCCGACTCATTAACATTTGATGAGCTCGTTAAAAAAGTTTTAGACGACATTGAGCCAGTGCCCTCAGTGGTATCTGAGCGTGTTAAATTCTTTAGAAGATCGCAAAAATCAGATGAGAGCATCGGGGAATATTTAGCTGCCTTAAAGCTAATGACGAAGTATTGTGACTTCGCAAAAATTAAAGACATTAACAGCGAAATGATTAGGGATCGCCTAATTGGGGGGATCCAATCAGAAGTCATTCAACGCGAGTTGTTGAAGCAGACTCTGGATTTAAAGGCTACAACATCCTTAGCTTTATCCTTAGAATCTGCTGAAACAGACCAAAGCGTTTTGAGAAGCCATTCTAGAGCTGTTAACTACGTAGCTAAAAAATCGGGCAAAACATCAAGTAGGCCTAAATCCACTAAGGATTTCATTTGCTATTGTTGCGGCAAAAATGGCCACGTGAAAACACGTTGTAAATATCGAGACTATACATGTGGCCGTTGCCACACTGTCGGCCATTTAAAAGCCGTGTGCCGAAAAGCTAGTCATTCGAATAGAACTTTAAAATCACTCGACCACCCTAAAGCAAGTTCTAGCACAAATTTTAAGGCTAGGCCGAACACAAAACAAAAGTATAGCTACAAAAAACGCGTCAACAAACTCGAACGCGATAGCGAAAGTGATAGTGAAGAAGGCCAGGATGTTGAAGCCGAAAATTCAGAGTCTGGTTCCGGGTCTGATAACGATTCAGACAACGACTATCTTGTACTGAAAAATAATACTCTTGGACTGAGTCAGGCTGCGGACCAGATTTCAATTCCCCTACAAACCAACAAAATAATAGTAGTAGTTAATTCTATGAAAATTCATAAATGGAAAATGCCAGTCTGCCTAAATGGTGTCAAGCTAGAAATGGAACTTGATTCCGGGGCAGATGCATCCATTATCCCTATTGAGTGGCATCAAAAATATTTTGCGGACTGTCCTTTAAAACTCAGTCCGTACTCGATACACTCATACACTGACGGAATTGAGAACACGATTTACACTGTAAGTCTGAAGGTTGAAGTTCAAGGTCAAATCGAACATTTGGATGCTTTAGTTTCAAAATTATATAAACCTGCATTAATGGGAAAGGATTGGCTTTCTATTTTTCGAGTTAATTTCCATCCTTTTTACGACCTACAAACGAAAGTAAAACCTAAGAAAAGTGTTAAGAAAATTAAAACTAGCATTACGCCAGTTGACACTTCCGAAATAGTGAAGGGTTTCCCGGAGCTATTTTCTGAAGGCATGGGTAAGTTTAAGAATTTTAAAGCCAAAATTCATTTAAAACCTGATGCCAAGCCTGTGTACAGTCGTGTAAGACCGGTTCCGTTAGCACTCAAAGAAAAGGTTAACCAAGAAATTCGTAGATTGGTTGGCCTTGGAATTCTAGAGCCTGTGGAAACTTCTCAGTGGTCTACGCCGATCGTCATAGTTCACAAGGCGGATGGTCAAATCCGAGTGATTGGTGATTATAAAACCACCGTGAACCCTCAACTCGAAGTCGACCACTATCCAGTTCCCACGGCCGCAGAATTATTCAGTGAATTAGCAGGCAGTGACACTTTTTCCCTTATCGATCTTAAGGATGCATTTCTGCAAATTGAACTCGACAAAGAGTCACAAGAAGCTTTGACAATAAATACACCCCTGGGTTTGTTTAGATGGCTTCGCGTACCCCTGGGCCTGGCGTCCAGTCCTGGAATTTTCCAGAGGGTAATGACTCAACTCACCAGTAAAATCCCCAAATGTCTCCCGTTTTATGATGACATCCTGGTGAGCGGGAAGGGGGGTGAGCATGACGAATCGTTAAATAAACTGTTAAATGTTTTACAAGATGCAGGAGCCAAACTTAGGATCGAGAAGTGCAAACTGTCGCGGCCTGAATTAAAATATTTAGGCCACATGATAAATGCAGAAGGCTTGCATACACTCCCTGAGGTTATCGAAGCAGTCACAAACGCTCCTAACCCAACATGTATTCAAGAGCTACAGAGCTTTCTGGGTTTTGTAAACCATTACTCAAAATATCTACCGAATCTCGCTCATATTCTGTCACCAGTAACACGTTTGTTAAGCCCAAGTGTGAAGTGGGTTTGGGGGGCAGAATGCGACCGAGCCGTGAGTAAAGTAAAAGAATTATTTCTTAAATCAAAAGTTCTGGTTCATTACGATCCGAAATTAAAGCTCAAACTCGTTTGTGACGGCTCACCCTACGGAATAGGCTCGTGCCTGATGCATGTCATGAAAAACGGTGAATCACGGCCGATAGCTTTCGCTTCACGTAAACTCACTCAAGCGGAAAGAGGCTACTCGCATTTTGACCGGGAAGCGCTCAGCGTGGCTTGGGGAGTGAAACGGTTTCATGAATACGTTTATGGTCAGCGATTCATACTGCAGTCTGATCAGAAGGCTTTAGTTTGGATTTTTGGCCCTAAAAAAGGAATACCGCAGATGGCAGCCGCCAGGGTTCAGCGTTGGGCAGTGATGCTTAATGCTTACGATTACGAATTCCAATACATTCCCGGTAAACTTAATTTGACGGCAGACGCTTTATCGCGCCTTCCCCTCCCAAATACCGAGGAATTCGAGAAAGCAGAAGAGCAGTACAATATTCTTGCTTTAGAAACTATTTCTAATCTTCCAGTTTTAAACGAGACACTCGTTCTTGAAAGTAAACGTGATAAAATCCTTTCAAAAGTTTATCGTTATGTGAACCATGGTTGGCCTGACAAATGCGAAATTCCCGATCTGTTACCGTACTTCACACGTCGTGCTGAAATCTCTGTCGAAAACGAAACCTTATTTTGGGGGTATAGAGTCCTGGTGCCGACGGCCTTGCGGAGACAAATCTTGAAAGATCTACATAGTGCTCACTTAGGCATAGTTAAATTGAAAAGTTTAGCTAGACAAAAAGTCTGGTGGCCTAAGATTGACTCTGACATTGAAAATAAAGTCAAATCGTGCCAAAATTGTCAAGAGTATAAAGATACTCAAACGTCAGGTCCTAAGCATACGTGGGAATATCCACTAAAACCCAACAATCGCTTACACGCTGATTTTTTGGGCCCGATGGACAATTACATGTTTTTCATTCTTGTAGACGCACATTCAAAAATTCCTTTTGTGCATAAAATGAAGTCAACAACGTCCGCGCGTGTCATTGACGTTTTAAACAATCATATAGCTTTATATGGTTTAATGGACAGCTTAGTTACGGACAATGCTGCCCAATTTTTGTCAGCAGAATTCCAAAGTTGGTTAAAATCCAACGGAATTAGGCACATGACCGGGCCAAGTTTTGCGCCTTGGACCAACGGTTTGGCTGAGGTATACGTCCGTAATTTCAAGAGAGTCTACAAGGCCGCGCGGCGACAGGGGTCTACTATTCAAGAGAGTATAAATTCTTACTTGTTATCAGCACGAATCACTATCTCCGCTACCACGCAAGCAACACCCGGAAAATTATATTTTAACCGAGAATTAAAGTCTCGGCTGGATTTATTGTTCCCTGACCCTATTGCAGCCGTACGCCGTAAACAATTAAAACAAGTACAGAGCACCCACCATCGTGAGTTGAAAACGTATCAAATAGGTGAAAAGGTTTGGTATCGTGACTTTTCAACAACAAATGACAGGCTATGGTCAGTCGGTATGGTTAACCAAAAATGTGAAAATCAGTCCTATACTATCGTTGATACTAACGGTAATACGATTCGCAAACATCGCGAACAGCTAAGGTTACATACCGAGGAAAATGATTATCCAGAACAGCCTCCAAACGCACTTGTTTCGACGGCGAAAAGCAGTAATTCTTTCGTGAATAATAATGAGCAACATCACTCAAATTTCAAACGCATGTCTTTTGGCGGCAAACAACGTGAAAAGCCAAGTTTCGCTGACGTAGTTCCTGAGCGTCGATCTCTCGGCCAATCCAGAAAGTCAATTTCCGTTACTGAGGGAAAAATTCCACCAATCCAACAGCTTGGTGTATTTTGTTGTTCGTGTGAAAAATTGATTTCACGATTTTATCCTCTTTGTATCTTTTTTGTCTTTTCATGTACATAAATACTTCCGACATCGGAACAAAAAATTGCTTGGAGCCGCAATTCACACTCCGGTGAAGCCTAATCCAGATGTTTGTCCACAGCAACGCTGTAGCGTTTCAGCTGCAGAAATGGTTGCTGCAAAAAGAAAATTAACCAAAAAAGGCTATGAAAATTAAAACAACATTAAAATTTATTGTAAAATTGCTCTAGAAACCAAAACAGAAATTTAAAACTGGCAAGTTTTCAGCCAGTTTATTAATGTTTAATTTTTTGCTTAATCATGTACATCTTCAGTTCTTTATTTTTGTAAAACAGCTTTCAAAAATAGTGTTTAGTTTTTCCTCGAAAGCGAAAAATTATGTATCTTTCTTTAAAAATAGGTAGTGCACTAAAAAATACATCTTGCCTTCGTAATCATGATTTTATTTCCAGCTAGGCTTAGATTATTTTTTTTTCTGTTTTTTTTTTTCGCTCGCTGCATTGTGGAGTCGTCACTTGTGTGCTCCACAATGGCAGCCATCAATTTCATGTCAATATGTTAACCCTACCAAGATACCCCTTTAAC